>JANJXV010000867.1:280000-292500 GCA_024803745.1 Megascapheus bottae | reverse complement strand
GGTTAGGGTTAGGGTTAGGGTAAAGTTTAGGGTTAAGGTTAGGTTAGGGGTAAGGGTTAGGGTTAGGGTTAGGGTTAGGTTTAGCATTAAGGTTAGGGTCAGGGTTAGTTAAGGTAAGGGTTAGGGTTAGGATTACGGTTAGGTTTACGGTTACGGTAAGGCTGAGGGTTAGGGTTAGGGTTAGGTTTAGGATAAGGGTTAATGTTAGGGTTAGGGTTAGGGTAAGGGTAAGGGATAGGGTTAGGGTTAAGTTTGGGTTTAGGTTTAGGGTAAGTGTAAGGGTGAGGGTTAGGGTTAGGGTTAGGGTTAGGGTTAGGATTAGGGGTTAGGGTTAGGGTTAGAGTTAGGATTAGGGGTTAGTGTTAGGATAAGGGTAAGTTTTAGGGTTAGGGTTAGGGTCAGGGTAAATTTAAGGGTTAGTGTTAGGTTTAGGGTTAGGTTTAGGGTTAGGGTTATTTTTAGATAAGGTTAAGCGTTAGGGTTAGGTATAGGTTGAGGTATAGTTGTTAGGGTTAGGGATAGGGTTAGGGTTAGGGTTATGGTAAGGGTAAGGGTTAGGGTTAGGGTTAGGGCAAGGGTTAGGGTTAAGGTTAGGGTTAGTGTTAGGGTAAGGGTAAGGTTTAGGATTAGGGTTTGGGTTAGGCTTAGGGCAAGTGTAAGGGTTAGGTTTAGGGTTAGGGTTAGGTTTAAGGTAAGGGTAAGTGTTAGGGTTAGTGTTAGGGTTAGGGTAAGTGTAAGGGTAAGGTTTAGGGTTAGGGTTAGGTTTAGGGTTAAGGTTAGGGATAGAGTAAGGGTTAGGGTTAGGGTTAGGGTTAGGGTAAGGTTTAGGGTTAGGGTTAGGGTAAGGGTTATGGTTAGGTTAGGGTTAGGATTAGCATTAAAGTTAAGGTTAGGTTTAGGGTAAGGGTAAGGGTTATGGTCAGGGTTAGGGTTAGGGTAAGGGTAAGGGTTAGGGTTAGGGTTAAGGTAAGGGTTAGGGTTAGGATTAGGGTTAGGTTTAGGGTAATGGTAAGGTTTAGGGTTAGGGTTAGTTTTAGCGTTAGGGTAAGGGTTAGGGTTAAGGTTAGGGTTACCTTTTGGGTTAGGATTAGGGTTAGGGTAAGGATTAGGGTTAGGGTAAGGGTTAGGGTTCAGGATAGGGTTGGTATTAGGTTTAGGTTTAGGGTTAGGGTAAGGGTAAGGGTTAGGGTTAGGGTTAGGGGTTAGGGTTAGGGTTAGGGTTAGGGTTAGGGGTTAGGGTTAGGGTGATGGTAAGGGTTAGGGTTAGGGTTAGGGTTTAGGGTTAGTGTTACTGTAAGGGTAAGTGTAAGGGTTAGGGTTAGTGTTAGGTTTAGGGTTAGGGTTAGGGTAAGTGTAATGTTTAGGTTTAGGGTTAGTGTTACCGTTAAGGTTAGGGTTAGCATTAGGGTCAGGGTAAGGGTAAGCGTTAGGGTTAGGGTTAGGGTTAGGTTTAGGGTTGGGGTTAAGGTTAGGGTTAGGGTTAGGGTAATGGTTAGGGTTAGGGTTAGCTTTAGCGTTAGGATTAGGGTAAGGATAAAGTTTAGGGTTACAGTTAGTGTTAGGGCTTAGGGTTAGGGTTAGGGTTAGGGTTAGGATAAGGGTGAGGGTTAGGTTTAGGGTAAGGGTAATGTTTAGGGTTAGGTTAGGGTTAGGTTTGGGGTTAGGGTTAGGTTAAGAGTAAGGGTTAGGGTTGGTGTTAGGGTTCGGTTTAGGGTAAGGGTTAGGGTTAGGGTTAGGTTTAGTTTTGTTGTTAAAGTTAGGGTAAGGGTAAGGGTTAGAGTTAGGGTTTGGTTTAGGGTTAGGGTTAGGTTTAGGGTTAGGGTAAGTGTAAGGGTTAGGGTTAGGGTTAGGGTTAGGGTTAGGGTAAGGGTTACGGTTAGGGTTAGGGTAAGGGTAAGTGTTAGGTTTAGGTTTAGGGTTGGGGTTAAGGGTAGGGTTAGGGTTAGGGTAAGGGTAAGGGTTAGGGTTAGGTTTAGTTGTAAGGGTTCGTGTTAGGGTTAGCGTTAGGGTAAGTGTTAGGGTTAGGTTTAGGGTAAGGCTTAGGGTTAGGGTTAGGGGTAGGGTTAGGATAAGGGTAAGGGTTAGGGTTTAGGTTAGGCTTCGGTTTAGGGTTAGGGTTAGGGTCAGGTTAAGGGTTAGGGTTAGGTTTAGGGTTAGGGTTAGAGTTAGGGTTAGGGTTAGGGTAAGGGTTAGGGTTAGGGTTAGGGGTTAGGGTTACTGTTAGGGTTAGGGAAAGGGTAAGGTTTAGGGTTAGGTTTAGGGTTAGGGGTTAGGGTTGTGTTAGGGTTAGGGAAGGTTAGGTTTAGGGTCAGGGTTAGGGTTAGGGTAAGGGTAAGTGTTAGGTTAAGGGTTAGGGTTAGGGTTAGGGTAAGGGTCAAAGTTAGGGTTAGTTTTAGGGTTAATGTAAGGGTTAGGGGTAGGGGTAGGGTAAGAGTAAGTGTTAGGGTTAGGGTTAGTGTTAGGGCTAGGTTAAGGTTTAGAGTTAGGCTTAGGGTTAGGTTTAGGGTAAGGGTCAGTGTTAGGGTTAGGGTTAGGGTAAGGGTAAGGGTTAGGGTTAGGGTAACGGTAAGTGTTAGGATTAGGTTTAGGGTTGGGTTTAAGGTTAGTTTTAGGGTTAGGGTAAGTGTAAGGGTTAGGGTTAGGGTTAGGGTTAGGGTAAGGGTAAGTGCTAGGGTTAGGGTTAGGGTTAGGGTTAGGGTTAGGGTAAGAGTAAGGGTTAGGCTTATTCTTAGGGTTACGTTTAGGATTAGGGTAAGGGTTAGGGTAAGTGTAAGTGTTAGGGTTAGGGTTAGGGTGGGTAAGGGCTAGGGTTAGGGTTAGGTTTGGGGTTAGGATTAGGGTAAGGGTAAGGGTTAGAGTTAGGGTTTGGGTTGTGGTTAGGGTCAGGCTAAGGGTAAGGGTTAGGGTTAAAGTTAGGGTTAGGGTTAAGTTTATGGTTAGGGTTAGGGTAAGGGTAAGGGTTAGGGTTAAGGTTAGGGTTAGGGTTAGCGTTAGGTTTGGGGTTAGGGTTAGGGTTAGCGTTAGGATTAGTGTGAGGTTTAGGTATAGGGTTAGCGTCAGGGTAAGGGTAAGGGTTAGGGTTAGGGTTAGTTTTAGGGTTAGACTTAAGGTTAGGGTTAGGGTTAGGTTTAGGGTTAGGGAAAGGGTAGGGGTTAGGGTTAGGGTTAGGGGTTAGGGTTAGGGGTAGGGTTAGGGTTAGGTTTAGGTTTAGGGTAAGGGTAAGGTTTAGGGTTACTCTTAAGCGTTAGTTTTAGGTTAGGGTTAGGGTTAGGGTTAAGGTAAGGATAAGGGTTAGGATTCGGGTTAGAATTAGGGTAAGGGTAAGGGTAAGGTTTCGGGTTAGGGTTAGGGTTAGAGTTAGGGTAAGGGTAAGGGTTAGGGTAAGGGTAAGGGTTAGGGTTAGGGCTAGGGTGAGGGTTAGGTTTAGGGTTAGGGGTTAGGCTTCGTGTTAGGGTTAGGGATAGGGTAAGGGTTAGTGTTAGGGTTAGGGTAAGGGTTAGGCGTAGGTTTAGTGTTAGGGTAAGTTTAAGGGTTAGGGTTAGATTTAGGGTTAGGGTTAGGATTAGGGGTTAGAGGTAGTGTTAGGGTTTGGGTAAGGGTTAGAGTTAGGGTAAGGGTAAGTGTTAGGGTTAGGGTTAGGTTTAGAGTAAGTATAAGGGCTAGTGTTAGGGTTAGGGTTAGGTTTAGGGTTAGGGTTAGGGTTAGGGTTAGCGTTAGTATAAGGGTAAGTGTTAGGGTTAGGGTTAGGTTAAGGTATAGGGGTTAGGGTTAGGGTTAGGGTTAGGGTAAGGGTTAGGGTTAGGGTTAGGGTTAGGGTAAGTGTTAGGGTTAGTATTAGGGTTAGGGTTAGATTTGGGGTTAGGGTTAGTGTTAGTTTTAGGGTAAGTTTTAGGGTTAGTGTTAGGGTAAGTGTTAGGGTTAAGTTTAGGGTTAGGGTTAGGGTTAGGGGTTAGGGTTACGGTTAGGGTTAGTTTTAGGGTAAGTGTTAGGTGTTAGGGTCAGGGTTACAGTTAGTTTTAGGGTTAGGAATAGGGTTAGTTTAGGGTAATGGTAAGTGTTATGGTTAAGGTTAGGGTTAGGATTAGGGTTATTGTTAGGGTTAGGGGTTAGGGTTCAGGTTAGCGTTAGGGTAAGGGTTAGGTTTAGGGTTAGGGTAAGGGTTAGGGTTAGGTTAGGGTAAGGGTTAGGGTTAGGGTAAGGGTTAGGTTTTGGGTTAGGGTTAGGGTAAGGGTTAGGGTTAGGGTTAGGGTAAGGGTAAGTGTTAGCGTTAGGGTTAGGGTTAGGGTTAGGGTTAGGGTTAGGGTTAGGATTAGGGGTTAGGGTTAGGGTTAGAGTTAGGATTAGGGGTTAGTGTTAGGATAAGGGTAAGTTTTAGGGTTAGGGTTAGGGTCAGGGTAAATTTAAGGGTTAGTGTTAGGTTTAGGGTTAGGTTTAGGGTTAGGGTTATTTTTAGATAAGGTTAAGCGTTAGGGTTAGGTATAGGTTGAGGTATAGTTGTTAGGGTTAGGGATAGGGTTAGGGTTAGGGTTATGGTAAGGGTAAGGGTTAGGGTTAGGGTTAGGGCAAGGGTTAGGGTTAAGGTTAGGGTTAGTGTTAGGGTAAGGGTAAGGTTTAGGATTAGGGTTTGGGTTAGGCTTAGGGCAAGTGTAAGGGTTAGGTTTAGGGTTAGGGTTAGGTTTAAGGTAAGGGTAAGTGTTAGGGTTAGTGTTAGGGTTAGGGTAAGTGTAAGGGTAAGGTTTAGGGTTAGGGTTAGGTTTAGGGTTAAGGTTAGGGATAGAGTAAGGGTTAGGGTTAGGGTTAGGGTTAGGGTAAGGTTTAGGGTTAGGGTTAGGGTAAGGGTTATGGTTAGGTTAGGGTTAGGATTAGCATTAAAGTTAAGGTTAGGTTTAGGGTAAGGGTAAGGGTTATGGTCAGGGTTAGGGTTAGGGTAAGGGTAAGGGTTAGGGTTAGGGTTAAGGTAAGGGTTAGGGTTAGGATTAGGGTTAGGTTTAGGGTAATGGTAAGGTTTAGGGTTAGGGTTAGTTTTAGCGTTAGGGTAAGGGTTAGGGTTAAGGTTAGGGTTACCTTTTGGGTTAGGATTAGGGTTAGGGTAAGGATTAGGGTTAGGGTAAGGGTTAGGGTTCAGGATAGGGTTGGTATTAGGTTTAGGTTTAGGGTTAGGGTAAGGGTAAGGGTTAGGGTTAGGGTTAGGGGTTAGGGTTAGGGTTAGGGTTAGGGTTAGGGGTTAGGGTTAGGGTGATGGTAAGGGTTAGGGTTAGGGTTAGGGTTTAGGGTTAGTGTTACTGTAAGGGTAAGTGTAAGGGTTAGGGTTAGTGTTAGGTTTAGGGTTAGGGTTAGGGTAAGTGTAATGTTTAGGTTTAGGGTTAGTGTTACCGTTAAGGTTAGGGTTAGCATTAGGGTCAGGGTAAGGGTAAGCGTTAGGGTTAGGGTTAGGGTTAGGTTTAGGGTTGGGGTTAAGGTTAGGGTTAGGGTTAGGGTAATGGTTAGGGTTAGGGTTAGCTTTAGCGTTAGGATTAGGGTAAGGATAAAGTTTAGGGTTACAGTTAGTGTTAGGGCTTAGGGTTAGGGTTAGGGTTAGGGTTAGGATAAGGGTGAGGGTTAGGTTTAGGGTAAGGGTAATGTTTAGGGTTAGGTTAGGGTTAGGTTTGGGGTTAGGGTTAGGTTAAGAGTAAGGGTTAGGGTTGGTGTTAGGGTTCGGTTTAGGGTAAGGGTTAGGGTTAGGGTTAGGTTTAGTTTTGTTGTTAAAGTTAGGGTAAGGGTAAGGGTTAGAGTTAGGGTTTGGTTTAGGGTTAGGGTTAGGTTTAGGGTTAGGGTAAGTGTAAGGGTTAGGGTTAGGGTTAGGGTTAGGGTTAGGGTAAGGGTTACGGTTAGGGTTAGGGTAAGGGTAAGTGTTAGGTTTAGGTTTAGGGTTGGGGTTAAGGGTAGGGTTAGGGTTAGGGTAAGGGTAAGGGTTAGGGTTAGGTTTAGTTGTAAGGGTTCGTGTTAGGGTTAGCGTTAGGGTAAGTGTTAGGGTTAGGTTTAGGGTAAGGCTTAGGGTTAGGGTTAGGGGTAGGGTTAGGATAAGGGTAAGGGTTAGGGTTTAGGTTAGGCTTCGGTTTAGGGTTAGGGTTAGGGTCAGGTTAAGGGTTAGGGTTAGGTTTAGGGTTAGGGTTAGAGTTAGGGTTAGGGTTAGGGTAAGGGTTAGGGTTAGGGTTAGGGGTTAGGGTTACTGTTAGGGTTAGGGAAAGGGTAAGGTTTAGGGTTAGGTTTAGGGTTAGGGGTTAGGGTTGTGTTAGGGTTAGGGAAGGTTAGGTTTAGGGTCAGGGTTAGGGTTAGGGTAAGGGTAAGTGTTAGGTTAAGGGTTAGGGTTAGGGTTAGGGTAAGGGTCAAAGTTAGGGTTAGTTTTAGGGTTAATGTAAGGGTTAGGGGTAGGGGTAGGGTAAGAGTAAGTGTTAGGGTTAGGGTTAGTGTTAGGGCTAGGTTAAGGTTTAGAGTTAGGCTTAGGGTTAGGTTTAGGGTAAGGGTCAGTGTTAGGGTTAGGGTTAGGGTAAGGGTAAGGGTTAGGGTTAGGGTAACGGTAAGTGTTAGGATTAGGTTTAGGGTTGGGTTTAAGGTTAGTTTTAGGGTTAGGGTAAGTGTAAGGGTTAGGGTTAGGGTTAGGGTTAGGGTAAGGGTAAGTGCTAGGGTTAGGGTTAGGGTTAGGGTTAGGGTTAGGGTAAGAGTAAGGGTTAGGCTTATTCTTAGGGTTACGTTTAGGATTAGGGTAAGGGTTAGGGTAAGTGTAAGTGTTAGGGTTAGGGTTAGGGTGGGTAAGGGCTAGGGTTAGGGTTAGGTTTGGGGTTAGGATTAGGGTAAGGGTAAGGGTTAGAGTTAGGGTTTGGGTTGTGGTTAGGGTCAGGCTAAGGGTAAGGGTTAGGGTTAAAGTTAGGGTTAGGGTTAAGTTTATGGTTAGGGTTAGGGTAAGGGTAAGGGTTAGGGTTAAGGTTAGGGTTAGGGTTAGCGTTAGGTTTGGGGTTAGGGTTAGGGTTAGCGTTAGGATTAGTGTGAGGTTTAGGTATAGGGTTAGCGTCAGGGTAAGGGTAAGGGTTAGGGTTAGGGTTAGTTTTAGGGTTAGACTTAAGGTTAGGGTTAGGGTTAGGTTTAGGGTTAGGGAAAGGGTAGGGGTTAGGGTTAGGGTTAGGGGTTAGGGTTAGGGGTAGGGTTAGGGTTAGGTTTAGGTTTAGGGTAAGGGTAAGGTTTAGGGTTACTCTTAAGCGTTAGTTTTAGGTTAGGGTTAGGGTTAGGGTTAAGGTAAGGATAAGGGTTAGGATTCGGGTTAGAATTAGGGTAAGGGTAAGGGTAAGGTTTCGGGTTAGGGTTAGGGTTAGAGTTAGGGTAAGGGTAAGGGTTAGGGTAAGGGTAAGGGTTAGGGTTAGGGCTAGGGTGAGGGTTAGGTTTAGGGTTAGGGGTTAGGCTTCGTGTTAGGGTTAGGGATAGGGTAAGGGTTAGTGTTAGGGTTAGGGTAAGGGTTAGGCGTAGGTTTAGTGTTAGGGTAAGTTTAAGGGTTAGGGTTAGATTTAGGGTTAGGGTTAGGATTAGGGGTTAGAGGTAGTGTTAGGGTTTGGGTAAGGGTTAGAGTTAGGGTAAGGGTAAGTGTTAGGGTTAGGGTTAGGTTTAGAGTAAGTATAAGGGCTAGTGTTAGGGTTAGGGTTAGGTTTAGGGTTAGGGTTAGGGTTAGGGTTAGCGTTAGTATAAGGGTAAGTGTTAGGGTTAGGGTTAGGTTAAGGTATAGGGGTTAGGGTTAGGGTTAGGGTTAGGGTAAGGGTTAGGGTTAGGGTTAGGGTTAGGGTAAGTGTTAGGGTTAGTATTAGGGTTAGGGTTAGATTTGGGGTTAGGGTTAGTGTTAGTTTTAGGGTAAGTTTTAGGGTTAGTGTTAGGGTAAGTGTTAGGGTTAAGTTTAGGGTTAGGGTTAGGGTTAGGGGTTAGGGTTACGGTTAGGGTTAGTTTTAGGGTAAGTGTTAGGTGTTAGGGTCAGGGTTACAGTTAGTTTTAGGGTTAGGAATAGGGTTAGTTTAGGGTAATGGTAAGTGTTATGGTTAAGGTTAGGGTTAGGATTAGGGTTATTGTTAGGGTTAGGGGTTAGGGTTCAGGTTAGCGTTAGGGTAAGGGTTAGGTTTAGGGTTAGGGTAAGGGTTAGGGTTAGGTTAGGGTAAGGGTTAGGGTTAGGGTAAGGGTTAGGTTTTGGGTTAGGGTTAGGGTAAGGGTTAGGGTTAGGGTTAGGGTAAGGGTAAGTGTTAGCGTTAGGGTTAGGGTTAGGTTTAGGGTTAGGATTAGGGTAAGGGTAAGGGTTAGGGTTAGGATTAGGGATAGGGTTAAGTTCAGGGTTAGGGTTAGGCTTAGGTTTATGGTTACGGTAAGTGTTAGGGATAGGGTTTAGTTTAGGGAATAGATTTAGGGTTAGGGTTAGGGTTAGGGTTAGGGTAAGGGTAAGGGTTAGGGTTAGGGTTAGGGGTTAGGGTTAGGGTTAGGATTAGGTTAGGGTAATGTTAGGGTTAGGGTCAGGGTTAGGGTTAGGGTATGGGTAAGTGTTAGGTTTAGGGTTAAATTTAGGCTAAGGGTAAGGGTTGGGGTTAGGGTTAGGATTAGGTTTAGGTTAAGGGTTAGGGTTAGGGTTAGGGTAAGGGTAAGTGTTAGGGTTAGAGTTAGGGTTAGGTTTAGGGTAAGGCTTAGGGATAGGTTTAGGGTAAGCATAAGGGTTAGGTTTAGGGTTAGGGTAAGGGTTAAGAGTAGGTTTAGGGTTAGGGTTAGGGTTATGATTAGGGTTAGGTTTAGGTTAGGGTTAGGGTTAGGGTAAGTGTAAAGGTTAGGGTTAGCATTAGTGTAGGGGATAGGGTAGGTTTAGGGTAAGGGCAAGTGTTAGGGTTAGGTTTAGGGTTGGGGTTAAGGTTAGGGTTACGATTAGGGTAAGGGTAAGGGTTAGGGTTAGGGTTAGGGGTAACGGTTCGTGTTAGGGTTAGCTTTAGGGTAAGATTTAGGGGTAGGGTTAGGGTAAGGGTTCGTGTTTGGGTTAGGGTTAGGGGTAGGGTTAAGTTTAGGGTTAGAGTTAGGGTTATGGTTAGGGTAAGTGTAAGTGTTAGGGTTAGGATTAGGGTTAGGGTTAGAGTTAGGAAAACGGAAAGGGTTAGGGTTAAGGTTAGACTTAGGTTTAGGGTTAGGGTTAGGGTTAGGGTTAGGTTAAGGGTTAGGCTTAGGGTTAGGGTTAGGCTTAGAGTTAAGGTTGGGGTTAGGGTGAGGATAAGGGTTAGGGTTAGGGTTAGGGTTAGAGGTTAGGGTTAGTGTTAGGGTTAGTGTAAGGGTAAGGTTTAGGGTTAGGTTGAGGGTTAGGGGTTAGGGTTGGGTTAGGGTTAGGCAAGGTTAGGGTTAGGGTCAGGGTCAGTGTTAGGGCAAGGGTAAGTGTTAGGTTAAGGGTTAGGGTTAGGGTAAGGGTAAGGGTAAGGGTTAGGGTTAGGTTTAGGTTTAGGGTAAGGGTTAGGGTTAGGGGTAAGGTAAGGGTAAGTGATAGGGTTAGGGTTGGTGTTAGGGCTAGGTTAAGGTTAAGGGTTAGGGTTAGGGTTAGGTTTAGGGTAAGGGTAAGTGTTAGGGTTAGGGTTAGGGTTAGGTTAAGGGTCAGGGTTAGGGTTAGGTTAAGGGTAAGGGTTAGTTTTAGGGTTAAGGTTAGGGGTAGTGTTATGGTTAGGGTTAGGGTAAGGGTGAGGGTAAGGTTTACGGTTAGGGTTAGGGTTAGGGAAAGGTTAACCGTTAGTGTTAGGGTTAGGGTTAATGTCAGGTTAGGGTAAGGATTAGGGTTGGGGTTAGGGTTAGGGTAAGGTTTAGGGTTAGGTTTAGGGTTAGGGTCAGCATTAAGGTTAGGGTTAGGATTAGTTTAAGGGTAAGCTTTAGGGTTAGGGTTAGGGTTAGGGTAAGGTTTAGGGTTAAGGTTAGGTTAGGGGTAAGGGTTAGGGTTAGGGTTAGGTTTAGCATTAAGATTAGGGTCAGGGTTAGTTAAAGATAAGGGTTAGGGTTAGGATTAGGGTTAGGTTTAGGGTTAGGTTAAGGCTGAGGGTTAGGGTTAGGGTTAGGGTTAGGATAAGGGTTAATGTTAGGGTTAGGGTAAGGGTAAGGGTTAGGGTTAGGGTTAGGTTTGGGGTGAGGGTTAGGGTAAGTGTAAGGGTTAGGGATATGGTTAGGGTTAGGGGTAGGATTAGGGGTTAGAGTTAGGATTAGGGGTTAGGGTTAGGGGTTAGGGTTAGGGTAAGGGTAAGTTTTAGGGTTAGGGTTAGGGTTAGGGTAAGTGTAAAGGTTAGTGTTTGAGTTAGGGTTTGGTTTAGGGTTAGGGTTAGGTTTAGGGTTAGGGTTAGGATAAGGTTAAGTGTTAGGGTTAGGTATACGTTAAGGCATAGGGGTTTCGGTTAGAGTTAGGGTTAGGGAAAGGGTAAGGGTTAGGGTTAGGTTTAGGGTTAGGTTTAGGGTAAGGCTTAGGGATAGGTTTAGGGTAAGCATAAGGGTTAGGTTTAGGGTTAGGGTTAGGGTTAAGAGTAGATTTCGGGTTAGGGTTAGGGTTATGATTAGGGTTAGGTTTAGGTTTACGGTTGGGGTTAGGGTAAGGGTTAGGGTTAGTGTTAGGGTTAGAGTTAAGGTTAGGGTTAGGGTTTGGGTTAGGGTTATTGTTAGGGTTAGGGAAATGGTAAGTGTTAGGGTTAGCGCTAGTGTTAGTGTTAGGGGTTAGGGTTAGGGTTAGGGTTAGGGAAATGGTAAGAGTCAGGGTTAGGCCTAGGTTTAGGGTTAGGTGTTAGGGTTAGGGTTAGGATTAGGGTTAGGGTTAGTGTAAGGATAAGGGTTAGTGTTAGGGTTAGGGTTAGGGTGGGGGTTAAGGTTAGGGTTAGGTGTTAGGGTTCGAGTTAGGGTTAGGGTTAGTGTAAGAGTTAGGTTTAGGGTTAGGATAAGGGTTAGGGTTAGGGTTAGGGTTACGGTAAGTGTTAGGGTTAGTATTAGGGTTAGGGTTAGGTTTGGGGTTAGGGTTAGTGTTAGTTTTAGGGTAAGTTTTAGGGTTAGTGTTAGGGTAAGGGTTAGGGTTAAGTTTAGGGTTAATGTTAGGGTTAGGGGTTAGGGTTAGGGTTAGGGTTAGTTTTAGGGTAAGGGTTAGGGGTTAGGGTCAGTGTTAGGGTTAGTTTTAGGGTTAGGGATAGGGTGAGGTTAGGGTAATGGTAAGTGTTAGGGTTAAGGTTAGGGTTAGAGTAAAGGTTAGGGTTAGGGTTAGGGTTAGGGTTAGGGGTTAAGGTTCAGGTTAGCGTTAGGGTAAGGGTTAGGTTTAGGGTTAGGGTAAGGGTTAGGGTTAGGTTAAGGTAAGGGTTAGGGTTAGGGTAAGGGTTAGGTTTTGGGTTAGGGTTAGGGTAAGGGTTAGGGTTAGGGTTAGGGTAAGGGTAAGGGTTAGCGTTAGGGTTAGGGTTAGGGTTAGGGTTAGGTTAAGGGTAAGAGTTAGGGTTAGGGTTAGGGTTAGGGTTAGGGTTAGGTTTGGTGTTAGCGTTAGTGTAAGGGTAAGTGTTAGGGTTAGGGTTAGTTTTAATGTTGGGGTTTGGGTAAGGGTAAGGCTTAGAGTTAGGATTAGGGTTAGGTTATGGTTTAGGGTTAGGTTTAGGGTTAGGGTTAGGGTACTTGTAAGGGTGAGGGTTAGGATTAGGGTTAGGGTTAGGGTTATGTTTAGGGTTAGGGTCAGGGTAAGTGTAAGGGTTAGGGTTAGGGTTAGGTTTAAGGTAAGGGTTAGTGTTAGGGTTAGGGAAAGTGTAAGGGTTAGGGTAAGGGTTAGGTTTAGGTTTAGGGTAAGGATTGGGGTTAAGGTTAGGGTTAGGGTAATTTAAGGGTTACGGTTAGGGTTAGGGTTAGGTTTAGGGTTAGGATTAGGGTAAGGTAAGGTTTAGGTTTACAGTTATTGTTAGGGGTTAGGGTTAGGGTTCGGGTTAGGATAAGGGTTAGGGTTAGGTTTAGGGTAAGGGTAAGGTTTAGGGTTACGTTAGGGTTAGGTTTGGGGTTAGGGTTAGGGTAAGAGTAAGGGTTATGGTTAGTATTTTGGTGAGGTTTAGGGTAAGGGATAGGGTAGGGTTAGGGTTAGTTTTGGGGTTAGGGTAAGGGTAAGGGTTAGGGTTAGGGTAAGGGTCAGGGTTCGGGTTAGGTTTAGGGTTGGGGTTAAGGTTAGGGTTAGGGTTAGGGTAAGGGTAAGTGTTAGGGATAGGGTTTCGGGTAAGGGTTCTTGTTAGGGTTAGCGTTAGGGTAAGGGTTAGGGTTAGGGTTAGGTAAGGGCTAGTTTTATGTTTAGGTTTGGGGTATGGTTAGGTTTAGGGTTATAGTTATGGTTAGGTTTATGGATAGTGAACGGGTAAGTGTTAGGGTTAGGGTTAGGGTTAGTGTTAGGATAAGGGTAAGGGTTAGGGTTAAGGTTAGGCTTAGGTTTAGGGTTAGGTTAGGGTTACGTTAAGGGTTAGGTTTAGGGTTAGGGTTAGGGTTAGAGT
>JANJXV010000867.1:255000-275000 GCA_024803745.1 Megascapheus bottae | reverse complement strand
GTTTAGGGTAAGGGTTACGGTTATGGGTAGGGTAAGGGTAAGTGATAGGGTTAGGGTTAGTGTTAGGGCTAGGTTAAGGTTAAGGGTTAGGGTTAGGGTTAGGTTTAGGGTAAGGGTAAGTGTTAGGGTTAGAGTTAGGGTTAGGTTAAAGGTTAGGGTTAGGGTTAGGTTAAGGGTAAGGGTTAGTTTTAGGGTAAAGTTAGGGGTAGTGTTATGGTTAGGGTTAGGTAAGGGTGAGGGTAAGGTTTACGGTTAGGGTTAGGGTTAGGGAAAGCTTAACGGTTAGTGTTAGGGTTAGGGTTAATGTCAGGTTAGGGTAAGGATTAGGGTTGGGGTTAGGGTTAGGGTAAAGGTTAGGGTTAGGTTTAGGGTTATGGTCAGCATTAAGGTTAGGGTTAGGATTAGTTTAAGGGTAAGCTTTAGGGTTAGGGTTAGGGTTAGGGTAAGGTTTAGGGTTAAGGTTAGGTTAGGGGTAAGGGTTAGGGTTAGGGTTAGGGTTAGGTTTAGCATTAAGATTAGGGTCAGGGTTAGTTAAAGATAAGGGTTAGGGTTAGGATTAGGGTTAGGTTTAGGGTTAGGGTAAGGCTGAGGGTTAGGGTTAGGGTTAGGGTTAGGATAAGGGTTAATGTTAGGGTTAGGGTTAGGGTAAGGGTAAGGGTTAGGGTTAGGGTTAGGTTTGGGGTGAGGGTTAGGGTAAGTGTAAGGGTTAGGGATATGGTTAGGGTTAGGGGTAGGATTAGGGGTTAGAGTTAGGATTAGGGGTTAGGGTTAGGGGTTAGGGTTAGGGTAAGGGTAAGTTTTAGGGTTAGGGTTAGGGTTAGGGTAAGTGTAAAGGTTAGTGTTTGAGTTAGGGTTTGGTTTAGGGTTAGGGTTAGGGTTAGGGTTAGGGTTAGGATAAGGTTAAGTGTTAGGGTTAGGTATACGTTAAGGCATAGGGGTTTCGGTTAGAGTTAGGGTTAGGGAAAGGGTAAGGGTTAGGGTTAGGTTTAGGGTTGGGGTAAGGGTTAGGGTTAAGGTTAGGGCTACGGTTAGGGTAAGGGTAAGCATTAGTTTTAGGGTTAGGGTTAGGGCAAGTGTAAGTGTTAGGTATAGGGTTAGGGTTAGGGTTAAGGTAAGGGTAAGGGATAGGTTTAGGGTTAGGGTTAGGGTTATTGTTATGGTAAGAGTAAGGGTAAGTTTTAGGTTTAGGGTTAGGGTTAGGGTTAGGGATAGAGTAAGGGTTAGGGTTAGGGTTAGGGTTAGGGTAAGGGTTATGGTTAGGTTAGGGTTAGGATTAGCATTAAGGTTAGGGTTAGGGTTAGGGTAAGGGTAAGTGTTAGGGTTAGGTTTAGGGTAAGGGTAAGTGTTAGGGTTAGGGTTAGGGTTAGGTTAAGGGTTAGGGTTAGGATTAGGTTAAGGGTAAGGGTTAGTTTTATGGTTAAGCTTAGGGGTAGTTTTATGGTTAGGGTTAAGGAAAGGGTGAGGGTAAGGTTTAGGGTTAGGGTTAGGGTTAGGGAAAGGTTAACGGTTAGTGTTAGGGTTAGGGTTAATGTCAGGTTAGGGTAAGGATTAGGGTTGGGGTTAGGGTTAGGGTAAGGGTTACGTTTAGGGTTAGGGTTAGGGTTAGCATTAAGGTTAGGGTTAGGATTAGGGTAAGGGTAAGGTTTAGGGTTAGGGTTAGGGTGAGGGTAAAGTTTAGGGTTAAGGTTAGGTTAGGGGTAAGGGTTAGGTTTAGAGTTAGGGTTAGGTTTAGCATTAAGTTAGGGTCAGGGTTAGTTAAAGATAAGGGTTAGGGTTAGGATTAGGGTTAGGTTTAGGGTTAGGGTAAGGCTGAGGTTTAGGGTTAGGGTTAGGGTTAGGATAAGGGTTAATGTTAGGGTTAGGGTTAGGGTAAGGTTAAGGGATAGGGTTAGGGTTAAGTTTGGGTTTAGGGTTAGGGTAAGTGTAAGGGTTAGGGTTAGGGTTAGGGTAAATTTAAGGGTTAGTGTTAGGTTTAGGGTTAGGTTTAGGGTTAGGGTTGGGTTAGGGTTAGGTTTAGATAAGGTTAAGTGTTAGGGTTAGGTATAGGTTGAGGTATAGTTGTTAGGGTTAGGGTTAGGTTTATGGTAAGGGTAAGGGTTAGGGTTAGGGTTAGGGTTAGGGTTAGGGTTAGGGTTGGGGTTAATGTTAGGGTTAGGGTTAGGGTAAGGGTAAGGGATAGGGTTAGGGTTAAGTTTGGGTTTAGGGTTAGGGTAAGTGTAAGGGTTAGGGTTAGGGTTAGGGTTAGGGTTAGGATTAGGGGTTAGGGTTAGGATAAGGGTAAGTTTTAGGGTTAGGGTTAGGGTTAGGGTTAGGGTTAGGGTTAGGATTAGGGGTTAGGGTTAGGATAAGGGTAAGTTTTAGGGTTAGGGTTAGGGTTAGGGTAAATTTACGGGTTAGTGTTATGTTTAGGGTTAGGTTTAGGGTTAGGGTTAGGGTTAGGGTTAGGGTTAGTTTTAGATAAGTTTAAGTGTTAGGGTTAGGTATAGGTTGAGGTATAGTTGTTAGGGTTAGGGATAGGGTTAGGGTTATGGTAAGGGTAAGGGTTAGGGTTAGGTTTAGGGTTAGGGTTAGGGCAAGGTTAGGGTTAAGGTTAGGGTTATGGTTAGGGTAAGGGTAAGGTTTAGGATTAGGGTTTGGGTTAGGGTTAGGGCAAGTGTAAGGGTTAGGTTTAGGGTTAGGGTTAGGGTTAAAGTAAGGGTAAGTGTTAGGGTTAGTGTTAGGGTTAGGGTAAGGGTAAGGGTAAGGTTTAGGGTTAGGGTTAGGTTTAGGGTCAAGGTTAGGGATAGAGTAAGGGTTAGGGTTAGGGTTAGGGTTAGGGTAAGGTTTAGGATTAGGGTTAGGGTTAGGGTTAGGGTAAGGGTTATGGTTAGGTTAGGGTTAGGATTAGCATTAAGGTTAGGGTTAGGTTTAGGGTAAGGGTAAGGGTTAGGGTTAGGGTTAGGGTTAGGGTAAGGGTAAGGGTTAGGGTTAGGGTTAGGGTTAGGGTAAGGGTAAGGGTTAGGGTTAGGGTTAGAGTAAGGGTTAGGGTTAGGATTAGGGTTAGGGTTAGGGTAAGGGTAAGGGTTAGGGTTAGGGTTAGGGTTAGGGTAAGGGTAAGGGTTAGGGTTAGGGTTAGAGTAAGGGTTAGGGTTAGGATTAGGGTTAGGTTTAGGGTAACGGTAAGGTTTAGGGTTAGGGTTAGTTTTAGGGTTAGGGTAAGGGTTAGGGTTAAGGTTAGGGTTACCTTTTGGGTTAGGATTAGGGTTAGGGTAAGGATTAGGGTTAGGGTAAGGGTTAGGCTTCGGGATAGGGTTAGTATTAGGTTTAGGTTTAGGGTTAGGGTAAGGGTAAGGGTTAGGGTTAGGGTTAGGGTTAGGGGTTAGGGTTAGGGTGATGGTTAGGGTTAGTGTTAGGGTAAGGGTAAGTGTAAGGGTTAGGGTTAGTGTTAGGTTTAGGGTTAGGGTTAGGGTAAGTGTAATGTTTAGGTTTAGGGTTAGTGTTACCGTTAAGGTTAGGGTTAGCATTAGGGTCAGGGTAAGGGTAAGCGTTTGGGTTAGGGTTAGGGTTAGGTTTAGGGTTGGGGTTAAGGTTAGGGTTAGGGTTAGGGTAATGGTTAGGGTTAGGGTTAGGGTTAGCTTTAGCGTTAGGATTAGGGTAAGGATAAAGTTTAGGGTTACAGTTAGTGTTAGGTCTTAGGGTTAGGGTTAGGGTTAGGGATAGGATAAGGGTGAGGGTTAGGTTTAGGGTAAGGGTAATGTTTAGGGTTAGGTTAGGATTAGGTTTGGGGTTAGGGTTAGGGTAAGAGTAAGGGTTAGGGTTAGTGTTAGGGTTAGGTTTAGGGTAAGGGTTAGGGTTAGGGTTAGGTTTAGTTTTCTTGTTAGAGTTAGGGTAAGGGTAAGGGTTAGAGTTAGGGTTTGGTTTAGGGTTAGGGTTAGGTTTAGGGTTAGGGTAAGGGTAAGGGTTAGGGTTAGGGTTAGGGTAAGGGTTAGGGTTAGGGTTAGGGTAAGTGTTAGGGTTAGGTTTAGGGTTAGGGTTAGGGTTAAGGGTAGGGTTAGGGTTAGGGTAAGGGTAAGGGTTAGGGTTAGGTTTAGTTGTAAGGGTTCGTGTTAGGGTTAGCGTTAGGGTAAGTGTTAGGGTTAGGTTTAGGGTAAGGGTTAGGATTAGGGTTAGGGGTAGGGTTAGGAAATGGGTAAGGGTTAGGGTTTAGGTTAGGCTTCGGTTTAGGGTTAGGGTTAGGGTTAGGGTTAGGGTTAGGGTTAGGTTAAGGGTTAGGGTTAGGTTTAGGGTTAGGGTTAGAGTTAGGGTTAGGGTTAGGGTAAGGGTTAGGGTTAGGGTTAGGGGTTAGGGTTACTGTTAGGTTTAGTGTAAGGGTAAGGTTTAGGGTTAGGTTTAGGGTTAGGGGTTAGGGTTGTGTTAGGGTTACGGAAGGTTAGGTTTAGGGTCAGGGTTAGGGTAAGGGTAAGTGTTAGGTTAAGGGTTAGGGTTAGGGTAAGGGTAAGGGTTAAAGTTAGGGTTAGTTTTAGGGTTAGGGTAAGGGTTAGGGTTAGGGGTAGGGTAAGAGTAAGTGTTAGGGTTAGGGTTAGCGTTAGGGCTAGGTTAAGGTTTAGAGTTAGGCTTAGGGTTAGGTTTAGGGTAAGGGTAAGTGTTAGGGTTAGGGTTAGGTTTAAGTTAAGGGTTAGGGGTAGGGTAAGGGTAAGGGTTAAGGTTATGTTTAGGGTTGGGGTTAAGGTTAGTTTTAGGGTTAGGGTAAGTGTAAGGGTTAGGGTTAGGGTTAGGGTAATGGTAAGTGTTAGGTTTAGGGTTAGGGTTAGGGTAAGAGTAAGGGTTAGGCTTATTGTTAGGGTTACGTTTAGGATTAGGGTAAGGGTTTGGGTAAGGGTAAGTGTTAGGGTTAGGGTTAGGGTTAGGGTTAGCTTTATGGTAAGGGTAAGGGCTAGGGTTAGGGTTAGGTTTGGGGTTAGGATTAGGGTAAGGGTAAGGGTTAGGGTTAGGGTTTGGGTTGTGGTTAGGGTCAGGCTAAGGGTAAGGGTTAGGGTTAAAGTTAGGGTTAGGTTTAGGTTTATGGTTAGGGTTAGGGTAAGGGTAAGGGTTAGGATTAAGGTTAGGGTTACGGTTAGGGTTAGGTTTGGGGTTAGGCTTAGGGTTAGCGTTAGGATTAGTGTGAGGTTTAGGTATAGGGTTAGGGTCAGGGTAAGGGTAAGGGTTAGGGTTACGGTTAGTTTTAGGGTTAGACTAAAGGTTAGGGTTAGGGTTAGGGTTAGGTTTAGGGTTAGGGAAAGGGTAGGGGTTAGGGTTAGGGTTAGGGGTTAGGGTTAGGGGTAGGGTTAGGATTAGGGTTAGGTTTAGGGTAAGGGTAAGGTTTAGGGTTACTGTTAAGCGTTAGTTTTAGGTTAGGGTTAGGGTTAGGGTTAAGGTAAGGATAAGGGTTAGGATTCGGGTTAGAGTTAGTGTAAGGGTAAGGGTAAGGTTTCGGGTTAGGGTTAGGGTTAGGGTTAGGGTAAGGTTAAGGGTTAGGCTAAGGGTAAGTGTTAGGGTTAGGGCTAGGGTGAGGGTTAGGTTTAGGGTTAGGGGTTAGGCTTCGTGTTAGGGTTAGGGTTAGGGTAAGGGTTAGTGTTAGGGTTAGGGTAAGGGTTAGGGTTAGGTTTAGTGTTAGGGTAAGTTTAAGGGTTAGGGTTAGATTTAGGGTTAGGGTTAGGATTAGGGGTTAGGGGTAGTGTTAGGGTTTGGGTAAGGGTTAGGGTTAGGGTAAGGGTAAGTGTTAGGGTTAGGGTTAGGTTTAGAGTAAGTGTAAGGGTTAGTGTTAGTGTTAGGGTTAGGTTTAGGGTTAGGGTTACCGTTAGTATAAGGGTAAGTGTTAGGGTTAGGGTTAGGTTAAGGGATAGGGGTTAGGGTTAGGGTTAGGGTTAGGGTAAGGGTAAGGGTTAGGGTTAGGATTAGGGATAGGGCTAAGTTCAGGGTTAGGGTTAGGCTTAAGTTTATGGTTACGGTAAGTGTTAGGGATAGGGTTTAGGTTAGGGGATAGAGTTAGGGTTAGGGTTAGGGTTTGGGTAAGGGTAAGGGTTAGGGTTAGGGTTAGGGTTAGGTGTTAGGGTTAGTGTTAGGATTAGGTTAGGGTGATGTTAGGGTTAGGGTCAGGGTTAGGGTTAGGGTATGGGTAAGTGTTAGGTTTAGGGTTAAATTTAGGCTAAGGGTAAGGGTTGGGGTTAGGGTTAGGGTTAGGTTTGGGTAAGGGTTAGGGTTACGGTTAGGGTAAGGGTAAGTGTTAGGGTTAGGGTTAGGATTAGGTTTAGGGTAAGGCTTAGGGATAGGGTTAGGGTAAGCATAAGGGC
Organism: Megascapheus bottae; assembly: GCA_024803745.1. Classification (NCBI taxonomy): domain Eukaryota; kingdom Metazoa; phylum Chordata; class Mammalia; order Rodentia; family Geomyidae; genus Megascapheus; species Megascapheus bottae. Next base: position 268,692 of record JANJXV010000867.1, on the reverse strand, counting down.
TAGGTTTAGGGTGAGGGTTAGGGTTAAGAGTAGGTTTAGGTTTAGGGTTATGGTTAGGATTAGGGTTAGGTTTAGGTTTAGGGTTGGGGTTAGGGTAAGGGTTAGGGTTAGTGTTAGGGTTAGAGTTAAGGTTATGGTTAGGGATTGGGTTAGGGTTATTGATAGGGTTAGGGAAATGGTAAGAGTTAGGGTTAGCGCTAGTGTTAGGGTTAGGGGTTAGGGTTAAGGTTAGGGTTAGGGTTAGGGAAATGGTAAGGGTCCGGGTTAGGGCTAGGTTTAGGGTTAGGTGTTAGGGTTTGGGTTAGGATTAGGGTTAGGGTTAGGGTAAGGATAAGGGTTAGGGTTAGGGTTAGGGTTAGGTTGAGGGTTAAGTTAGGGTTAGGTGTTAGGGTTCGAGTTAGGGTTACGGTTAGTGTAAGAGTTAGGGTTAGGGTTAGGGTAAGGGTTAGGGTTAGTGTTAGGGTTAGGGTAAGTGTTAGGGTTAGTATTAGGGTTAGGGTTAGATTTGGGGTTAGGGTTAGTGTTAGTTTTAGTGTAAGTTTTAGGATTAGTGTTAGGGTAAGGGTTAGGGTTAAGTTTAGGGTTAGGGGTTAGGATTAGGGTTAGGGTTAGTTTTAGGGTAAGGGTTAGGGGTTAGGGTCAGGGTTAGGGTTAGTTTTAGGGTTAGGGATAGGGTTAGGTTAGGGTAATGGTAAGTGTTAGGGTTAAGGTTAGGGTTAGAGTAAAGGTTAGGGTTAGGGTTAGGGTTAGGGTTATTGTTAGGGTGAGGGGTTAGGGTTCAGGTTAGCGTTAGGGTAAGGGTTAGGTTTAGGGTTAGGGTAAGGGTTAGGGTTAGGTTACGGTAAGGGTTAGGGTTAGGGTAAGGGTTAGGTTTTGGGTTAGGGTTAGGGTAAGGGTTAGGGTTAGGGTTAGGGTAAGGGTAAGTGTTAGCGTTAGGGTTAGGGTTAGGGTTAGGGTTAGGGTTAGGATTAGGGTAAGGGTAAGGGTTAGGGTTAGGATTAGGGATAGGGTTAAGTTCAGGGTTAGGGTTAGGCTTAGTTTTATGGTTACGGTAAGTGTTAGGGATAGGGTTTAGGTTAGGGGATAGAGTTAGGGTTAGGGTTAGGGTTAGGGTTAGGGTAAGGGTAAGGGTTAGAGTTAGGGTTAGGGGTTAGGGTTAGGGTTAGGATTAGGTTAGGGTAATGTTAGGGTTAGGGCCAGGGTTAGGGTTAGGGTATGGGTAAGTGTTAGGTTTAGGGTTAAATTTAGGCTAAGGGTAAGGGTTGGGGTTAGGGTTAGGGTTAGGTTTAGGGTAAGGGTTAGGATTAGTGTTAGGGTTAGGGTTAGGGTAAGGGTAACTGTTAGGGTTAGGGTTAGGGTTAGGTTTAGGGTAAGACTTAGGGATAGGGTTAGGGTAAGCATAAGGGTTAGGTTTAGGGTTAGGGTTACGGTTAAGAGTAGGTTTAGGGTTAGGGTTAGGGTTAGGATTAGTGTTAGGTTTAGGCTTAGGGTTGGGGTTAGGGTAAGGGTTAGGGTTAGTGTTAGGGTTAGAGTTAAGGTTAGGGTTAGGGATTGGGTTAGGGTTATTGTTAGGGTTAGGGAAATGGTAAGGGTTAGGGTTAGTGCTAGTGTTAGGGTTAGGGGTTAGGGTTAGGGTTAGGGTTAGGGAAATGGTAAGGGTCCGGGTTAGGGCTAGGTTTAGGGTTAGGTGTTAGGGTTAGGGTTAGGATAAGGGTTAGGGTTAGGGTTAGGTTGAGGGTTAAGGTTAGGGTTAGGTGTTAGGGTTCGAGGTAGGGTTAGGGTTAGTGTAAGAGTTAGGGTTAGGGTTAGGGTAAGGGTTAGGGTTAGGGTTAGGGTTAGGGTAAGTGTTAGGGTTAGTATTAGGGTTAGGGTTAGATTTGGGGTTAGGGTTAGTGTTAGTTTTAGGGTAAGTTTTAGGGTTAGTGTTAGGGTAAGGGTTGGGCTTAAGTTTAGGGTTAGGGTTAGGGGTTAGGGTTAGGGTTAGGGTTAGGGGTTAGGGTTAGGGTTAGGGTTAGTTTTAGGGTAAGGGTTAGGGGTTAGGGTCAGGGTTAGGGTTAGTTTTAGGGTTAGGGATAGGGTTAGGTTAGGGTAATGGTAAGTGTTAGGGTTAAGGTTAGGGTTAGAGTAAAGGTTAGGGTTAGGGTTATTGTTAGGGTTAGGGGATAGGGTTCAGGTTAGCGTTAGGGTAAGGGTTAGGTTTAGGGTTAGGGTAAGGGTTAGGGTTAGGTTAGGGTAAGGGTCAGGTTTAGGGTAAGGGTTAGGTTTTGGGTTAGGGTTAGGGTAAGGGTTAGGGTTAGGGTTAGGGTAAGGGTAAGTGTTAGCGTTAGGGTTAGGGTTAGGGTTACGGTTAGGGTTAGGGTTAGGATTAGGGTAAGGGTAAGGGTTAGGGTTAGGATTAGGGATAGGGTTAAGTTCAGGGTTAGGGTTAGGCTTAGTTTTATGGTTACGGTAAGTGTTAGGGATAGGGTTTAGGTTAGGGGATAGAGTTAGGGTTAGGGTTAGGGTTAGGGTTAGGGTAAGGGTAAGGGTTAGGGTTAGGGTTAGGGGTTAGGGTTAGGGTTAGGGTTAGGATTAGGTTAGGGTAATGTTAGGGTTAGGGCCAGGGTTAGGGTTAGGGTATGGGTAAGTGTTAGGTTTAGGGTTAAATTTAGGCTAAGGGTAAGGGTTGGGGTTAGGGTTAGGGTTAGGTTTAAGGTAAGGGTTAGGATTAGTGTTAGGGTTAGGGTTAGGGTAAGGGTAACTGTTAGGGTTAGGGTTAGGGTTAGGTTTAGGGTAAGACTTAGGGATAGGGTTAGGGTAAGCATAAGGGTTAGGTTTAGGGTTAGGGTTACGGTTAAGAGTAGGTTTAGGGTTAGGGTTAGGGTTAGGATTAGTGTTAGGTTTAGGCTTAGGGTTGGGGTTAGGGTAAGGGTTAGGGTTAGTGTTAGGGTTAGAGTTAAGGTTAGGGTTAGGGATTGGGTTAGGGTTATTGTTAGGGTTAGGGAAATGGTAAGGGTTAGGGTTAGTGCTAGTGTTAGGGTTAGGGGTTAGGGTTAGGGTTAGGGTTAGGGAAATGGTAAGGGTCCGGGTTAGGGCTAGGTTTAGGGTTAGGTGTTAGGGTTAGGGTTAGGATAAGGGTTAGGGTTAGGGTTAGGTTGAGGGTTAAGGTTAGGGTTAGGTGTTAGGGTTCGAGGTAGGGTTAGGGTTAGTGTAAGAGTTAGGGTTAGGGTTAGGGTAAGGGTTAGGGTTAGGGTTAGGGTTAGGGTAAGTGTTAGGGTTAGTATTAGGGTTAGGGTTAGATTTGGGGTTAGGGTTAGTGTTAGTTTTAGGGTAAGTTTTAGGGTTAGTGTTAGGGTAAGGGTTGGGGTTAAGTTTAGGGTTAGGGTTAGGGGTTAGGGTTAGGGTTAGGGGTTAGGGTTAGGGTTAGGGTTAGTTTTAGGGTAAGGGTTAGGGGTTAGGGTCTGGGTTAGGGTTAGTTTTAGGGTTAGGGATAGTGTTAGGTTAGGGTAATGGTAAGTGTTAGGGTTAAGGTTAGGGTTAGAGTAAAGGTTAGGGTTAGGGTTATTGTTAGGGTTAGGGGATAGGGTTCAGGTTAGCGTTAGGGTAAGGGTTAGGTTTAGGGTTAGGGTAAGGGTTAGGGTTAGGTTAGGGTAAGGGTCAGGTTTAGGGTAAGGGTTAGGTTTTGGGTTAGGGTTAGGGTAAGGGTTAGGGTTAGGGTTAGGGTAAGGGTAAGTGTTAGCGTTAGGGTTAGGGTTAGGGTTAGGGTTAGGGTTAGGGTTAGGATTAGGGTAAGGGTAAGGGTTAGGGTTAGGATTAGGGATAGGGTTAAGTTCAGGGTTAGGGTTAGGCTTAGTTTTATGGTTACGGTAAGTGTTAGGGATAGGGTTTAGGTTAGGGGATAGAGTTAGGGTTAGGGTTAGGGTTAGGGTTAGGGTAAGGGTAAGGGTTAGGGTTAGGGTTAGGGGTTAGGGTTAGGGTTAGGATTAGGTTAGGGTAATGTTAGGGTTAGAGCCAGGGTTAGGGTTAGGGTATGGGTAAGTTTTAGGTTTAGGGTAAAATTTAGGCTAAGGGTAAGGGTTGGGGTTAGGGTTAAGGTTAGGTTTAGGGTAAGGGTTAGGGTTAGGGTTAGGGTTAGGGTAAGTGTAAGTGTTAGGGTTAGGGTTAGTGTTAGGATTAGGGTAAGGCTTAGGGATAGGGTTAGGGTAAGCATAAGGATTAAGTTTAGCGTTAGAGTTAGGGTTAAGAGTAGGTTTAGGGTTAGGGTTAGGGTTAGGATTAGGGTTAGGTTTAGGTTTAGGGTTGGGGTTAGGGTAGGGTTAGGGTTAGTGTTAGGGTTAGAGTTAAGGTTAGGGTTAGGGTTTGGGTTAGGGTTTGGGTTAGGGTTAGGGAAATGGTAAGGGTTAGGGTTAGCGCTAGTGTTAGGGTTAGGGGTTAGGGTTAGGTTTAGGGTTAGGGAAATGGTAAGGGTCAGGGTTAGGGCTAGGTTTAGGGTTAGGGGTTAGGGTTAGGGTTAGGATTAGGGTTAGGGTTAGGGTAAGAATAAGGGTTAGTGTTAGGGTTAGGGTTATGGTGAGGGTTAAGGTTAGGGTTAGGTGTTAGGGTTCGAGTTAGGGTTAGTGTTAGTGTAAGAGTTAGGGTTAGGTTTAGGGTAAGGCTTAGGGTTAGGGTTAGTGTTAGGGTAAGTGTTAGGGTTAGTATTAGGGTTAGGGTTAGATCTGGGGTTAGGGTTAGTGTTAGTTTTAGGGTAAGTTTTAGGGTTAGTGTTAGGGTAAGGGTTAGGGTTAAGTTTAGCGTTAGGGTTAGGGTTAGGGTTAGGGTTAGGGGTTAGGGTTAGGGTTAGGGTTAGTTTTAGGGTAAGGGTTAGGGGTTAGGGTCAGTGTTAGGGTTAGTTTTATGGTTAGGGATAGGGTTAGGTTAGGGTAATGGTAAGTGTTAGGGTTAAGGTTAGGGTTAGAGTAAAGGTTAGGGTTAGGGTTAGGGTTAGGGTTAGGGGTTAAGGTTCAGGTTAGCGTTAGGGTAAGGGTTAGGTTTAGGGTTAGGGTAAGGGTTAGGGTTAGGTTAAGGTAAGGGTTAGGGTTAGGGTAAGGGTTAGGTTTTGGGTTAGGGTTAGGGTAAGGGTTAGGGTTAGGGTTAGGGTAAGGGTAAGGGTTAGCGTTAGGGTTAGGGTTAGGGTTAGGGTTAGGTTAAGGGTAAGAGTTAGGGTTAGGGTTAGGGTTAGGGTTAGGTTTGGTGTTAGCGTTAGTGTAAGGGTAAGTGTTAGGGTTAGGGTTAGTTTTAATGTTGGGGTTTGGGTAAGGGTAAGGCTTAGGGTTAGGATTAGGGTTAGGTTATGGTTTAGGGTTAGGTTTAGGGTTAGGGTTAGGGTACTTGTAAGGGTGAGGGTTAGGATTAGGGTTAGGGTTAGGGTTATGTTTAGGGTTAGGGTCAGGGTAAGTGTAAGGGTTAGGGTTAGGGTTAGGTTTAAGGTAAGGGTTAGTGTTAGGGTTAGGGAAAGGGTAAGGGTTAGGGTAAGGGTTAGGTTTAGGTTTAGGGTAAGGATTGGGGTTAAGGTTAGGGTTAGGGTAAGTGTAAGGGTTACGGTTAGGGTTAGGGTTAGGTTTAGGGTTAGGATTAGGGTAAGGTAAGGTTTAGGTTTACAGTTATTGTTAGGGGTTAGGGTTAGGGTTCGGGTTAGGATAAGGGTTAGGGTTAGGTTTAGGGTAAGGGTAAGGTTTAGGGTTACGTTAGGGTTAGGTTTGGGGTTAGGGTTAGGGTAAGAGTAAGGGTTATGGTTAGTATTTTGGTGAGGTTTAGGGTAAGGGATAGGGTAGGGTTAGGGTTAGTTTTGGGGTTAGGGTAAGGGTAAGGGTTAGGGTTAGGGTAAGGGTCAGGGTTCGGGTTAGGTTTAGGGTTGGGGTTAAGGTTAGGGTTAGGGTTAGGGTAAGGGTAAGTGTTAGGGATAGGGTTTCGGGTAAGGGTTCTTGTTAGGGTTAGCGTTAGGGTAAGGTTAGGGTTAGGGTTAGGTAAGGGCTAGTTTTAGGTTTAGGTTTGGGGTATGGTTAGGTTTAGGGTTATAGTTAGGGTTAGGTTTAGGGTTAGTGAACGGGTAAGTGTTAGGGTTAGGGTTAGGGTTAGGGTTAGGGTTAGTGTTAGGATAAGGGTAAGGGTTAGGGTTAAGGTTAGGCTTAGGTTTAGGGTTTGGTTAGGGTTACGTTAAGGGTTAGGTTTAGGGTTAGGCTTAGGGTTAGAATTAGGGTTTGGGTTAGGGTAAGGGTAAGGGTTAGGGTTAGAGTTAGGGTTAGGGGTTAGGGTTAGTGTTAGGGTTAGGGTAAGGGTAAGGTTTAGGGTTAGGTTTAGGTTTAGGGTTTAGGGTTGGGTTAGGGTTAGGGAAGGTTAGGGTAAGGGTCAGTGTTAGGGTTAGGGTAAGGGTAAGTGTTAGGTTAACGGTTAGGTGTAGGGTAAGGGTAAGGGTTAGGGTTAGGGTTAGGTTTATGGTTAGGGTAAGGGTTAGGGTTAGGGGTAGGTTAAGGGTAAGTGTTAGGGTTAGTGTTAGGGTTAGGGCTAGGTTAAGGTTAAGGGTTAGGGTTAGGTTTAGGGCAAGTGTTAGGGTTAGGGTTAGGTTAAGGGTTAGGGTTAGGGTTAGGTTAAGGCTAAGGGTTAGGGTTAGGGTTAAGGTTAGTGGTAGTGTTATGGTTATGGTTAGGGTAAGCGTAAGGGTAAGGTTTAGGGTTAGGTTTTGGGTTAGGTTTAGGGAAAGTGTAACGGTTAGGGTTAGGGTTAGGGTCAGGGTTAGGGTAAGGATTCGGGTTAGGGTTAGGGTTAGGGTAAGGGTTAGGTTTAGGGTTAGGGTTAGGGTTAGCATTAAGGTTAGGGTTAGGGTAGGATAAGGATAAGGTTTAGGGTTAGGGTTAGGGATAGGGCAAGGTTTAGGTTTAGGGTTAGGTTTAGGGTTAGTGTAAGGGTTAGGGTTAGGGTTAGGGTTAGGTTTAGGGGTAGAGTAAGGTTAAGGTTTAGGGTTAGGGTTAGGGTTAGGGGTTAGGGTTAGGGTTAGGGATAGGGAAAGGTTTAGGGTTAGGTTTAGTGTAAGGGTAAGGTTTAGGGTTGGGCTAAGTGTTAGGGTTAGTTTAAGGGTAAGGTTTAGGGTTAGGGTTAGTGTTAGGGTTAGGGTATGGGTTAGGGTTAAGGTTAGGCTTAGGTTTAGGGTTAGGGTTAGGGTAAGGGTTAGGTTTAGAAGAAGGGTAAGGTTAAGGTTTAGGGTTAGGCTTAGGGTTAGGGGTTAGGCTTAGGGTTAGGGTTAGGTTAAGGGTTAGGGTTAGGTGTAGGGTAAGGGTAAGTTTTAGGGTTGGGCTAAGTGTTAGGGTTAGATTAAGGGTAAGGTTTAGGGTTAGGGTTAGGGTTAGGTAAGGGTTAGGTTTAGGGTTAGGGTAAGTGTAAAGGTTAGTGTTAGAGTTAGGGTTTGGTTTAGGGTTAGGGTTAGGGTTAGGGTTAGGGTTAGGATAAGATTAAGTGTTAGGGTAAGGATTAGGGTTAGGGTAAGGGTTAGGGTTAGGGTTTGGTTTACGGTTAGGGTTAGGGTAAGGGTAAGGTTTAGGGTTAAAGTTAGGGTTGGGGGTTAGGGTTTGGGTTAGGGTTAGGTTTAGAGTTAGCGTTAGGGTTAGGGTCAGGGTAAGGGTAAGATTTAGGGTTAAGGTTATGGTTAGGTTTAGCGTTAGGGTTAGGGTTAGGGTAAGGATTAGGGTTAGGTTTAGGGTAAGTGTAAGAGTTAGGGTTAGGGTTAGGTTAAGTGTAAGGGTTAGGGTTAGGGTTTGGGTTAGTTTTGTGGTTAGGGTTAGGGTAAGGGTAAGGGTTACATTTAGGGTTAGGTTTAGGGTTAGGGTTAGGGTCAGGGTTAAGTGTAGGTTTAGGGTTAGAGTTAGGGTTAATATTAAGGATAGGGTTAGGGTTAGGGTTAGTGCTACGGCTAGGGTTAGGGATAGGGTTAGGGGTGGGGTTATGGTTAGGTGTAGGAGGAGGTGTAGGGGTAGGGGTAGGGTTAGGATTACGGTTAGGGGTAGGGGTAGATATAGGGGTAGGGATAAGGTTAGGGTTTGGATTAGGGTTAGAATTATGGGTAGGGTTAGGGTTAGGGTTAGGGTTAGTTTTGGGGTTAGGGTTAGGGGTAGCGTTAGGGTTAGGTTAAGGGTAAGGGTTAGGGTTAGGTTTAGGGTTGGGGTAAGTTTTCGGGTTGGGGTTAGGGTTAGGGTTATGGGAAGGGTAGGGTTACTGTAAGGGTAAGGGTTAGGGTTAGGGTTAGGGTGAGAGTTATGTTTAGGGTTAATGGTTAGGCTTCGGTTAGGATTAGGTTTAGGGTAAGGGTTAGGTTTAGGGTTAGGGTTAGGTTAAGCGTTAGGGTAAGTTTAAGGGTTAGGATTAGTGTTAGGGTTAGGGTTAGGATTAGGGGTTAGGGTTAGTTTTAGGGTTAGGGTTAGGGTAAGTGTAAGTGTTAGTATTAGGGTTAGGGTTAGGTTTAGGGTTAGGGTTAGGGTTGGGTTAGGGTTAGCGTTAGTATAAGGGTAAGTGTTAGGTTTAGGTTAAGGAATAGGGGTTAGGGTTAGGGTTAGGGTTAGGGTTAGGTGTTAGGGTTAGGGTTTATTGTTAGGTTAGAGTAAGTTTAGGGTTAGGGTCAGGGTTAGGGTTAGGGTATGAGTAAGTGTTAGGGTTAGGGTTAGGGTTAGGGTTGGGGTAAGGGTAAGGGTTGGGGTTAGGGATAGGGTTAGGGTTAGAGTAAGGGTTAGGTTAGAGTTAGGGTAAGGATAAGGGTTAGGTTTAGGGTGAGGGTTAGAGTTAAGTTTAGATTTAGGGCTAGAGTTAGGGTTAGGATTAAGGTTAGGTTTAGGTTTAGGGTTGGGGTTACGGTAAGTGTAAGAGTTACGGTTACGGTTAGAGTTAAGGTTAGGGCTAGGGTTAGGGTTACGGGTTAGGGTTAGGTTTAGGGTTAGGGTAAGGGTAAGGTTTAGGGTTAGGAGTTAGAGTTAGGGTTAAGGTTAGGGTTAAGGTAAGAGTAAGGTTTAGGGTTCGGGTTAGGTTAGGGTTACCGTTAGGGTTAGGGGTTAGGGTTCGGGTTCGGGTTAGGGTTAGGGTAAGGGTTAGGGTTAGGGTTAGGGTTAGGGTAAGGGTTAGGATTAGGTTTAGGGTTAGGGTAAGGGTAAGGGTTAGGGTTAGGGTTAGGGTTAGGTTTAGGCTTAGGGTAAGGGTAAGGATTATGGTTAGGGTTAGGGAAAGTGTAAGGGTTAGGGCTAGGGTTAGGGTTAAGGTTAGGTTTAGGGTTAGGGTTAGGGTAAGGATAAGCCTTAGGGTTAGGGTGAGGGTTAGGGTTAGGGTTAGGGGTTAGGGTTCCGGTTCGCGTTAGGGTTAGGGTAAGGGTTAGGGTTAGGGTTAGGGTAAGGGTTAGGGTTAGGTTTAGGGTTAGGGTAAGGGTAAGCGTTAGGGTAAGCGTTAGGTGTAGGGTTAGGTTAGGGTAAGGGTTATGTTATGGTTAGGGTTAGGGTTAGGGTTAGGGGTTAGGATTAGGGTTAGTTTTTGGGTAAGTATTAGGAGTTATGGTTAGGGCTTGGGTTAGGGTTAGGGTTAGGGTTAGGGTATGTTTAGCTTTAGGGTTAGGGTTAGGGTTAGCGTTAAGGAAAGGTTTGGGGTTAGGTTTAGGGTTAGGGTTAGGTTTAGGGTTAGGGTTAGGGTTAGGGTTAAGGTAAGGTTTAGGGTTAGGGTTAGGGTTAGAGTTAGGTTTAGGGTTAGGGTTAGGGTAAGAGTAAGGGTTACTGTAAGGGTTAGGGTTCGGTTTAGGGTTAGGGTTAGTGTTAGGGTAAGGTTTAGGGTTAAAGTTAGGGTTGGGGGTAAGGGTTAGGGTTAGGGTTAGGGTTAGGGTTAGGGTTAGGGTAAGAGTAAGAGTTAGGGTTAGGGTTAGGGTTATGTTAAGTGGAAGGGTTAGGGTTAGGGTTAGGGTTAGTTTTGGGGTTAGGGTTAGGGTAAGGGTAAGGGTTACAGTTAGGGTTAGGTTTATGGTTAGGGTTAGGGTCAGGGTTAGGTGTAGGTTTAGGGTTAGAGTTATGGTTAATATTAAGGATAGGGGTAGGGTTAGGGTTAGGGTTAGGGTTAGGGATAGGGTTATGGGTGGGGTTAGGGTTAGGTGTAGGAGGAGGGGTAGGGGTAGGGGTAGGGTTAGGATTACGGTTAGGGTTAGGGGTAGATTTAGGGGTAGGGATGGGGTTAGGGTTTGGGTTAGGGTTAGAGTTATGGGTAGGGTTAGGGTTAGGGTTAGGGTTAGTTTTGGGGTTAGGGTTAGGGTTAGCGTTAGGGTTAGGTTAAGGGTAAGGGTTAGGGTTAGGTTTAGGGTAAGGGTAAGTTTTCGGGTTGGGGTTAGGGTTAGGGTGATGGGAAGGGTAGGGTTACTGTAGGGGTAAGGGTTAGGGTTAGGGTTAGGGTGAGTGTTATGTTTAGGGTTAGTGGTTAGGCTTCGGTTAGGATTAGGGTTAGGGTAAGGGTTAGGTTTAGGGTTAGGGTTAGGTTAAGCGTTAGGGTAAGTTTAAGGGTTAGGATTAGTGTTAGGGTTAGGGTTAGGATTAGGGGTTAGTGTTAGGGTTAGTTTTAGGGTTAGGGTTAGGGTAAGTGTAAGTGTTAGTATTAGGGTTAGGGTTAGGTTTAGGGTTAGGGTTAGGGTAGGGTTAGGGTTAGCGTTAGTATAAGGGTAAGTGTTAGGGTTAGGTTTAGGTTAAGGGATAGGGGTTAGGGTTAGGGTTAGGGTTAGGTGTTAGGGTTAGTGTTATTGTTAGGTTAGAGTAAGGTTAGGGTTAGTGTCAGGTTTAGCGTTAGGGTATGGGTAAGTGTTAGGGTTAGGGTTAGGGTTAGGGTTGGGGTAAGGGTAAGGGTTGGGGTTAGGGTTAGGGTTAGGGTTAGAGTAAGGGTTAGGTTAGAGTTAGGGTAAGGATAAGGGTTAGATTTAGGGTGAGGGTTAGGGTTAAGTTTAGGTTTAGGGTTAGGGTTAGGGTTAGGATTAAGGTTAGGTTTAGGTTTATGGTTGGGGTTACGGTAAGGGTAAGAGTTACGGTTACAGTTAGAGTTAAGGTTAGGGCTAGGGTTAGGGTTAGGGGTTAGGGTTAGGTTTATGGTTAGGGTGAGGGTAAGGTTTAGGGTTAGGAGTTAGAGTTAGGGTTAAGGTTAGGGTTAAGGTAAGAGTAAGGTTTAGGGTTCGGGTTAGGTTAGGGTTACCGTTAGGGTTAGGGGTTAGTGTTCGTGTTTGCGTTAGGGTTAGGGTAAGGGTAAGGGTTACGGTAAGGGTTAGGGTTAGGGTTAGGGTTAAGGTTTAGGGTTAGGGTTAGGGTAAGGTTAGGGTTAGGGTCAGGGTTAGGGTTGGGGTTAGGGTAAGGGTAAGTGTGAGTGTTAGGTTTAGGGTTAGGGTTTGGGTAAGGTAATGGTTAGGGTTAGGGTTAGGGTTAGGGTTAGGGTATGGTTAGGGTTAGGGTTAGGGTAAGGTTTAGGGTTAGGGTTAGGATTAGGGTTAGGGTTAGGGTTAGGGTAAGGGTAAGGTTTAGGCTTAGGGTTAAGTGTTAGATTTAGGGTTAGGGTTAGGGTTAGGGTTAAGGTAAGGATAAGGGTTAGGTTTAGGGTTAGGGTTAGGGCAAGTGTAAGGGTTAGGATTAGGTTTAGGGTAAGGGTAAGGTTTCGGGTTAGGGTTAAGGTTAGTGTAAGGGTAAGGGTTACTGTAAGGGTAAGGCGTAGGGTTAGGTTTAGAGTGAGTGTTACGTTTAGGGTAGGGTTAAGCTTCGGGTTAGGGTTACGGTTAGCGTAAGGGTTAGGATTAGGGTTAGGGTAAGGGTTTGGGTTAGGTTTAGAGTTAGGGTAAGGTTAAGGGTTAGGGTTAGTGTTAGTTTTGGGGTTAGGGTTAGGGTAAGGGTAAGGGTTATATTTAGGGTTAGGTTTAGGGTTAGGGTTAGGGTCAGGGTTAAGTGTAGTTTTAGGGTTAGAGTTAGGGTTAATATTAAGGATAGGGGTAGGGTTAGGGTTAGGGTTAGTGCTACGGCTAGGGTTAGGGATAGGGTTAGGGGTGGGGTTAGGGTTAGGTGTAGGAGGAGGTGTAGGGCTAGGGGTAGGGTTAGGATTACGGTTAGGGGTAGGGGTAGATGTAGGGGTAGGGATAGGGTTAGGGTTTGGGTTAGGGTTAGAATTATGGGTAGGGTTAGGGTTAGGGTTAGGGTTAGTTTTGTGGTTAGGGTTAGGGTTAGCGTTAGGGTTATGTTAAGGGTAAGGGTTACGGTTAGGTTTAGGGTAAGGGTAAGTTTTCGGGTTGGGGTTAGGGTTAGGGTTATGGGAAGGGTAGGGTTACTGTAAGGGTAAGGGTTAGGGTTAGGGTTAGGGTGAGTGTTATGTTTAGGGTTAGTGGTTAGGCTTCGGTTAGGATTAGGGTTAGGGTAAGGGTTAGGTTTAGGGTTAGGGTTAGGTTAAGCGTTAGGGTAAGTTTAAGGGTTAGGATTAGTGTTAGGGTTAGGGTTAGGATTAGGGGTTAGGGTTAGGGTTAGTTTTAGGGTTAGGGTTAGGGTAAGTGTAAGTGTTAGTATTAGTGTTAGGGTTTGGTTTAGGGTTAGGGTTAGGTTAGGGTTAGGGTTAGCGTTAGTATAAGGGTAAGTGTTAGGTTTAGGTTAAGGAATAGGGGTTAGGGTTAGGGTTAGGGTTAGGTGTTAGGGTTAGGGTTTGTTGTTAGGTTAGAGTAAGGTTAGGGTTAGCGTCAGGGTTAGGGTTAGGGTATGGGTAAGTGTTAGGGTTAGGGTTAGGGTTAGGGTTGGGGAAAGGATAAGGGTTGGGGTTAGGGTTAGGGTTAGGGTTAGAGTAAGGGTTAGGTTAGAGTTAGGGTAAGGATAAGGGTTAGGTTTAGGGTGAGTGTTAGGGTTAAGTTTAGGTTTAGGGCTAGGGTTAGGGTTAGGATTAAGGTTAGGTTTAGGTTTAGGGTTGGGGTTACGGTAAGGGTAAGAGTTACGATTACGGTTAGACTTAAGGTTAGGGCTAGGGTTAGGGTTAGGGGTTAGGGTTAGGTTTAGGGTTAGGGTAAGGTTAGGGTCAGGGTCAGGGTTAGGGTATGGGTAAGTGTTAGGGTTAGGGTTAGGGTTAGGGTTGGGGTACAGGTAAGGGTTGGGGTTAGGGTTAGGGTTAGGGTTAAAGTTAGGGTTAAGGTAAGAGTAAGGTTTACGGTTCGGGTTAGGTTAGGGTTACCGTTAGGGTTAGGGGTTAGGGTTCGGGTTCGGGTTGGGGTTAGGGTAAGGGTTAGGGTTAGGGTTAGGGTTAGGGTAAGGGTTAGGGTTAGGGTTAGGGTTAGGGTAAGGTTATGGGTTAGGGTTAGGGTTAGGGTTAGGTTTAGGTTTAGGGTAAGGGTAAGGATTAGAGTTAGGGTTAGGTGTTAGGGTTAGGGAAAGTGTAAGGGTTAGGGCTAGGGTTAGGGTTAAGGTTAGGTTTAGGGTTAGGGTTAGGGTAAGGATAGGGCTTAGGGTTAGGGTTAGGGTGAGGTTTAGGGTTAGGGTTAGGGGTTAGGTTTCGGGTTCGGGTTAGGGTTAGGGTAAGGGTTAGGGTTAGGGTTAGGGTAAGGGTTAGGGTTAGGTTTAGGGTTAGGGTAAGGGTAAGCGTTAGGGTAAGAGTTAGGTGTAGGGTTAGGTTAGGGTAAGGGTTATGTTATGGTTAGGGTTAGGGTTAGGGTTAGGGGTTAGGATTAGGGTT
>JANJXV010000867.1:160000-252500 GCA_024803745.1 Megascapheus bottae | reverse complement strand
GGTAAGGGTAGGGTTAGTGTTAGGTTTAGGGTAAGGGTAAGGTTTCGGGTTACGGTTAGAGTTAGGGTTAGGGTAAAGGTAAGAATTACTGTAAGGGTAAGGGTTAGGGTTACGGTTAAGCTGAGTGTTAGGTTTAGGGTTAGGGGTTAGGCTTCGGTTAGGGTTAGGGTTAGTGTAAGGGTTAGGTTTAGGGTTAGGGTAAGGGTTAGGGTTAGGTTTAGCATTAGGGTAAGGTTAAGGGTTGGGTTTACTGTTAGGGTTAGGGTTAGGATTAGGGGTTAGGGTTATGGTTAGCGTAAGGGTTAGGGTTAGGGTTAGGGTAAGGGTAAGTGTTAGGGTTAGGTTTAGGGTAAGTGTAATTGTTAGGGTTAGGGTTAGCGTTAGGATAAGGGTAAGTATTAGGGTTAGGTTTAGGTTAAGGGATAGGGGTTAGGGTTAGGGTTAGGGTAAGGATTAGGGATAGGTTAGGGTTAGGGTTAGAGTAAGGGTTATGGTTAGGTTAGGTTTAGGATTAGCATTAAGGTTAGGGTTAGGTTTAGGGTAAGGGTAAGGGTTAGGGTTAAGGTTAGGTTTAGGGTAAGGGTAAGGGTAAGGGTTAGGGTTAGGGTTAGGGTTAGGTTAAGGGTTAGGGTTAGGGTTAGGTTTAGGGTTAGGGTTAATGTAATGGTAAGGGTTAGGGTAAGGGTTAGCTGTAGGGTTAGGGTTAGGTTAAGGGTTAGGGTTAGGGTTAGTGCTAGGTTTAGGGTTAAGGTTAGGGTTAGGGTTAGGGTAATGTTAGGGTTAGGGTTTAGGGTTAGGGTTAGGGTTAGGTTTAGAGTCAGGTAAGGTTAAGGGTTAGGGTTAGGGTTAGGGTTAGGTTTAGAGTTAGGGTTAGGGTTAGGGTAAGGGTAAGGTTTAGGGTTAAGGTTAGGTTTAGGTTTAGGATTATTGTTAGGGTTAGGCTAAGGATTAGGGTTAGGGTAAGGGTTAGGATTAGGGTTAGGGTTAGGTTTAGGGTTAGGGTTAGGGTAAGGGTAAGGTTTAGGGTTAAATTTAGGGTTAGGGTTTAGGGTTAGGTTTAGGGTTAGGGTTAGGATAAGAGTTAGGGTTAGGTTTAGGGTAAGTGTAATGTTTAGAGTTATGGTTAGGGATAGGTTTGGTTATGGTTAGGGTAAGAGTAACAGTTAGGGTTAGGGTTAGGGTTAGCTTTAGCGTAAGGGTTAGGGTTAGGGTTAGTGTTAGTTTTGGGGATAGGGTTAGGGTAAGGGTAAGAGTTACAGTTAGGGTTAGGTTTAGGGATAGGGTTATGGTTAGGTGTAGGTTTAGGGTTAGAGTTAGGGTTAATGTTAAGGGTAGGGGTAGGGTTAGGGTTAGGGCTAGGGCTAGGGTTAGGGATTGGGTTAGGGGTGGGGTTAGGGTTAGGTGTAGGAGGAGGGGTAAGGGTAGGGGTAGGATTAGGATTAGGGTTAGAGGTAGGGGTAGAGTTAGGTGTAGGGTTAGGTTTAGGGTTAGGGGTAGAGTTATGGGTAGGGTTAGGGTTAGGTTTAGGTTTAGGGTAAGGGTCAGTTTTAGGGTTAGGGTTAGGTGTTAGGGTTAGGGTAAGGGTAAGGGTTAGGTTTAGGGTTAGGGTTAGGGTTAGGGTAAGGATAAGGCTTAGGGTTAGGGTTAAAGTTAGGGTGAGGGTTAGGGTTAGGGTTAGGGTTTAGCGTTCGGGTTAGGGTTAGGGTTAGTGTAAGGTTTAGGGTTAGGGTTAGGTAAAGGGTAAGGGTTATGGTTATGGTTATGGTTATGGTTAGGGTTAAGGGTTAGAATTAGGTTTAGTTATAGGGTAAGGGTTAGGGATTAGGCTTAGGGCTAGGGTTAGGGTTAGGGTATGGTTAGGGTTAGGGTTAGAGTTAGGGTTATGGAAAGGTTTAGGGTTAGCGTTAGGGTTAGGATTAGGGTTAGGGTAAGGGTAAGGTTTAGGCTTAGGGTTAAGTGTTAGATTTAGGGTTAGGGTTAGGGTTAGGGTTAAGGTAAGGATAAGGGTTAGGGTTAGGGTTAGGGTTAGGATAAGTGTAAGGGTTAGGGTTAGGTTTAGGGTAAGGGTAAGGTTTCGGGTTAGGGTTAGGGTTAGGGTAAGGGTAAGGGTTACTGTAAGGGTAAGGGTTAGGGTTAGGGTTAGGGTGAGTGTTACGTTTAGGGTAGGGTTAAGCTTCGGGTTAGGGTTACGGTTAGTGTAAGGGTTAGGTTTAGGGTTAGGGTAAGGGTTTGGGTTAGGTTTAGCGTTAGGGTAAGGTTAAGGTTTAGGGTTAGTGTTAGGGTTAGGTTAAGGGTAAGTGTTAGGGTTAGTGTTAGGGTAAGTGTAAGGGATGGTGTTATGGTTAGAGTTAGGTTTAGGGTTAGGGTTAGGGTTAGCGTTAGGATAAGGGGAAGTGTTAGGGTTAGGTTTTGCTTAGGGATAGGGTTAGGGTTAGGGTATGTGTAAGTGTTAGGATTAGGGTTAGGGTTACGGTTGGGGTAAGGGTAAGGTTTGGGGTTAGGGTTAGGGTTAGGGTTAGGATAAGGGTTAGGGTTGGAGTTATGGTAAGGGTAAGTGTTAGGGTTAGGTTTAGAGTAAGGGTTAGGTTAGGGTTAGGTTAAGGGTAAGGGTTAGGTTTAGGGTGAGGGTTAGGGTTAAGTTTAGGTTTAGGGTTAGGGTTAGGGTTAGGATTAAGGTTAGGTTTAGGTTTAGGGTTAGGGTAAGGGTAAGGGTTAGGGCTAGGGTTAGGGTCAAGGTTAGGTTTAGGTTTAGGGTTAGGGTAAGGGTAAGTATAAGGCTTAGGGTTAGGGTTAGGGTGAGGGTTAGGGTTAGTGTTAGGGGTTTTGCTGAAGAGTTAAGGTTAGGGTTAGTTTTAGGGTAAGGGTTAGGGTTAGGGTTAGGGTTAGTGTAAGGGTTAGGGTTAGGGTTAGGGTAAGGGTTAGGGTTAGGCTTAGTGTTAGTTTTAGGGTTATGCCTAAGAGTTAAGGTTAGGGTTAGTTTAGGGTAAGGATTAGTGTTAGGGTTAGGGTAAGGGTTATGGTTATGGTTAGGGTTAGGGGTAGGGTTAGGGTTTAGGATTAGGGTTAGTTTTAGGGTAAGGGTTAGGGGTTAGGGTTAGGGCTAGGGTTAGGGTTAGGGTTAGTGTAAGGGTTAGGGTTAGGATTAGGGTAAGGTTTAGGGTTAGGGTTAGGGTTCGGGGTTAGGTTTAGGATTAGGGTTAGGGTAAGTGTAAGGGTTACTCTAAGGGTAAGGTTTAGGGTTATGGTTATGGTTATGGTTAGGGTTAGGGTTAGGGTTAGGGTAAGAGTAAGGTTTGGGGTTAGGGTTAGGGTTAGGGTTAGGGTTAGGTTAAGGGTAAGGGTTACTGTAAGGGTAAGGGTTAGGGTTAGGGTTAGGGTGAGTGTTAGGTTAGGGTAGGGTTTAGGCTTCGGGTTAGGCTTAGGGTTAG
This sequence comes from Megascapheus bottae, assembly GCA_024803745.1. Classification (NCBI taxonomy): domain Eukaryota; kingdom Metazoa; phylum Chordata; class Mammalia; order Rodentia; family Geomyidae; genus Megascapheus; species Megascapheus bottae. Next base: position 249,072 of record JANJXV010000867.1, on the reverse strand, counting down.
CGTAAGGGTTAGGTTTAGGGTTAGGGTAAGGGTTAATCTTAGGGTTAGGGTTAGGGTTAGGTTTAAGGTTAGGGTTAGGGTAAGGGTAAGGGTTAGGGTGAGGGTTAGGGTTAGGGTAAGGGTTAGGGTTAGGGTTAGGCTTAAGTTTAGGGTTAGGGTTAGGCTTAGGTTTAGTTTTAGTGTAAGGGTTAGGGTGAGGGTTAGGTTTACGGTTAGGGGTTAGGGTTAGGGATAGGATTAGGTTAGGGTAAGGTTAGGGTTAGGGTCAGGGATAGGGTTAGGTTATGGGTAAGTGTCAGGGTTAGCGTTAGGGTTATGGTTAGGGTTACGGTTAGAGTAAGGGTTATGTTAGGGTTAGGGTAAAGCTAAGGGTTAGGTTTAGGGTGAGGTTTGGGTTAAGTTTAGGTTTAGGGTTAGGATTAAGGTTAGGTTTAGATTTAGGGTTGGGGTTACGGTAAGGGTAAGTGTTAGGATTAGGGTTAGAGTTAAGGTTAGCGCTAGGTTTAGGGTTAGGGGTTAGGGTTAGGTTTAGGGTTAGGGTAAGGGTAAGGTTTTGGGTTAGGGGTTAGTGTTAGGGTTGAGGTTAGGGTTAAGGTAAGGGTAAGGGTTAGGGTTTGGGTAAGGGTTAGGGTTAGGGTTAGGGTAAGGGTAAGGTTAGGTTTAGGGTTAGGGTTAGGTGTTAGGGTTCGGGTAAGGGTAAGGGTTAGGGCTAGGGTTAGGGTTAAGGTTAGGTTTAGGTTTAGGGTTAGGGTAAAAATAAGGCTTAGGGTTAGGGTTAGGGTTAGGGTTAGGGTGAGGGTTAGGGTTAGGGTAAGGGTTAGGTTAGGGTTAGGGTAAAGGTTAGGGTTAGGGGTACGGTTAGGGTAAGTGTAAGAGTTAGGGTTAGCGTTAGGTTTAGGGTTATGGTTAAGTGTTAAGGTTAGGGTTAGTTTTAGAGTAAGGGTTAGGGTTAGGGTTAGGGTAAGGGTTATGGTTATGGTTAGGGTTAGGGTCAGGGTTAGGGGTTAGGATTAGAGTTAGTTTTAGGGTAAGGGTTAGGGGTTAGGGTTAGGGCTAGTGTTAGGGTTAGGGTTAGGGTTAGGGTATGGTTAGGGTTAAGGTTAGGGTTATGGTTAGGGTTAGGGTAAGGTTTAGGGTTAGGGTTAGGGTTAGGGTTAGGGTTAGGCTTAGGGTTAGGGTTATGGTAAGGGTAAGTGTGAGTGTTAGGGTTAGGGTTAGGGTTTGGGTAAGGTAAGGGTTAGCGTTAGGGTTAGGGTTAGGGTAAGTGTAAGGGTTAGGGTTAGGTTTAGTATAAGGGTAAGGTTTCGGGTTAGGGTTAGGGTTAGGGTAAGGGTAAGGGTTACTGTAAGGGTAGGGTTAGGGTTAGGGTTAGGGTGAGTGTTACGTTTAGGGTAGGGTTAAGCTTCGGTTAGGGTTACGGTTAGCGTAAGGGTTAGGTTTAGGGTTAGGGTAAGGGTTTGCGTTAGGTTTAGCGTTAGGGTAAGGTTAAGGGTTAGGGTTAGTGTTAGGGTTAGGGTTAGGATTAGGGGTTAGGGTTTGGGTTAGGTTTAGGGTAAGGGTTAGGATTAGGGTTAGGTTAAGGGTAAGTGTTAGGGTTAGTGTTGGGTAAGTGTAAGGGATAGTGTTATGGTTAGACTTAGGTTTAGGGTTAGGGTTAGGGTTAGCGTTAGGATAAGGGAAAGTGTTAGGGTTAGGTTTTGCTTAGGGATAGGGTTAGGGTTAGGGTATGGGTAAGTTTTAGGATTAGGGTTAGGGTTACGGTTGGGGTAAAGGTAAGGTTTGGGGTTAGGGTTATGGTTAGGGTTAGGATAAGGGTTAGGGTTGGAGTTATGGTAAGGGTAGGTGTTAGGGTTAGGGTTATAGTAAGGGTTAGGTTAGGGTTAGTGTAAGTGTAACGGTTAGGTTTAGGGTGAGGGTTAGGGTTAAGTTTAGGTTTAGGGTTAGGGTTAGGGTTGGGATTAAGGTTAGGTTTAGGTTTAGGGTTGGGGTTACGGTAAGGGTAAGAGTTAGGGTTAGGGTTAGACTTAAGGTTAGGACTAGCGTTAGGGTTAGGTGTTAGGGTTACGGTTAGGGTTAGGGTATGGGTAAGGTTTAGGGTTAGTGGTTAGAGTTAGGGTTAAGGTTGGTGTTAAGGTAAGAGTAAGGTTTATGGTTCGGGTTAGGGTTAGGGTTATGGTTAGGGTAAGGGTTAGGTTTAGGGTAACAGTAAGGTTTAGGGTTGGGGTTAGGTTTAGGGTAAGAGTAAGGTTTAGGGTTAGGGTTAGGTGTTAGGGTTAGGGTAAGGGTAAGGGTTAGGGCTAGGGTTAGGGTCAAGGTTAGGTTTAGGTTTAGGGTTAGGGTAAGGGCAAGGATAAGGATTAGGGTTAGGTTAGGATTAGGGTGAGGGTTAGTGTTAGTGTTAGGGGTTAGCGTTCGGGTTAGGGTTAGGGTTAGTGTAAGGGTTAGGGTTAGGGTTAGGGTAAGGGTTAGGGTTAGGGTTAGGGTTAGGGTAAGGGTAAGGGTTAGGGTTAGTGTTAGTTTTAGGGTTATGCTGAAGAGTTAAGGTTAGGGTTAGTTTTAGTGTAAGGGTTAGGGTTAGGGTTAGGGTTAGGGTAAGGGTTATGGTTATGGTTAGGGTTAGGGGTAGGGTTAGGGTTTAGGATTATGGTTAGTTTTAGGGTAAGGGTTAGGGGTTAGGGTTAGGGCTAGGGTTAGGGTTAGGGTTAGTGTAAGGGTTAGGGTTAGGATTAGGGTAAGGTTTAGGGTTAGGGTTAGGGTTCGGGGTTAGGTTTAGGATTACGGTTAGGGTAAGTGTAAGGGTTACTCTAAGGGTAAGGTTTAGGGTTAAGGTTAGGGTTAGGGTTAGGGTTAGGGTTAGGGTAAGAGTAAGGGTTACTCTAAGGGTAAGGTTTAGGGTTATGGATAGGGTTAGGGTTAGGGTTAGGGTTAGGGCAAGTGTAAGGTTTCGGGTTAGGGTTAGTGTTAGCGTTAGGGTAAAAGTAAGGGTTACTATAAGGGTAAGGGTTAGGGTTAGGGTTAGGGTGAGTGTTAGGTTTAGGGTAGGGTTTAGGCTTCGGGTTAGGCTTAGGGTTAGAGTAAGGGTTAGGTTTAGGGTTAGGGTAAGGGTTAATGTTAGGGTTAGGGTTAGGGTTAGGTTTAGGGTAAGGGTAAGGGTTAGGATGAGGGTTAGGATTAGGGGAAGGGTTAGGGTTAGGGTTAGGGTTAGGCTTAAGTTTAGGTTTAGGGTTAGGCTTAGGTTTAGTGTTAGAGTAAGGGTTAGGGTGAGGGTTAGATTTACAGTTAGGGGTTAGGGTTAGGGATAGAATTAGGTTAGGGTAAGGTTAGGGTTAGGGTCAGGGATAGGGTTAGGTTATGGGTAAGTGTTAGGGTTAGCGTTAGGGTTAGGGTTGGGGTAAGGGTAAGGGTTGGGGTTAGGGTTAGGGTTAGGGTTAGGATAAGGGTTAGGGTTGGAGTTAGTGTAAGGGTAAGTGTTAAGGTTATGGTTAGGGTTAGGGTTAGAGTAAGGGTTAGGTTAGGGTTAGGGTAAAGGTAAGGGTTAGGTTTAGGGTGAGGGTTTGGGTTAAGTTTAGGTTTAGGGTTAGGATTATGGTTAGGTTTAGGTTTAGGTTTGGGGTTACGGTAAGGGTTAGGATTAGAGTTAAGGTTAGCGCTAGGGTTAGGTTTAGGGGTTAGGGTTAGGGTTAGGGTAAGGGTAAGGTTTTGGGTTAGGGGTTAGAGTTAGGGTTGAGGTTAGGGTTAAGGTAAGGGTAAGGGTTAGGTTTCGGGTTAGGGTTAGAGTTACGGTTAGGGTTAGAGTTAGGTTTAGGGTAAGGGTAAGGTTAGGGTTAGGGTTAGGGTTAGGTGTTAGGGTTAGGGTAAGGGTAAGGGTTAGGGCTAGGGTTAGGGTTAAGGTTAGGTTTAGGATTAGGGTTAGGGTAAAAATAAGGCTTAGGGTTAGGGTTAGTGTTAGGGTTAGGGTGAGGGTTAGGGTTAGGGTTAAGGGTTAGAGTTCTGGTAGGGTTAGGGTTAGGGTAAGGGTTAGGGTTAGGGTTAGGGTAAAGGTTAGGGTTAGGGTTAAGGTTAGGGTAAGGGTAAGGGTTAGGGTTAGCGTTAGGTTTAGGGTTATGGTTAAGTGTTAAGGTTAGGGTTAGTTTTAGAGTAAGGGTTAGGTTTAGAGTTAGGGTAAGGGTTATGGTTAGGGTTAGGGTTAGGGTCAGGGTTAGGGTTAAGGTTATGGTTAGGGTTAGGGTAAGGTTTAGGGTTCGTGTTAGGTTTAGTTATAGGGTTAGGGTTAGGGTAAGGTTAGGGTTAGGGTCAGGGTTAGGGTTAGGGTAAGGGTAAGTGTGAGAGTTAGGGTTAGGGTTAGGGTTAGGTTAAGGGTACGGGTTAGGGTTAGGGTATGGTTAGGGTTGGGGTTAGGGTTAGGGTTAGGGTAAGGTTTAGGGTTAGGGTTACGGTTAGGGTTAGGGTAAGGGTAAGGGTAAGGTTTAGGCTTAGGGTTCAGTGTTAGATTTAGGGTTAGGGTTAGGGTTAGGGTTAGCGTAAGGATAAGGGTTAGGGTTAGGGTTAGGTGTAGGGTAAGGGTAAGGGTTAGGGTTAGGTTTAGGGTAAGGGTAAGGTTTCGGGTTAGGGTTATGGTTAGGGTAAGGGTAATGGTTACTATAAGGTTAAGGGTTAGGGTTATGCTTAGGGTGAGTGTTAGGTTTAGGGTTAGGGGTTAGGCTTTGTGTTAGGGTTAGGGTTAGGGTAAGGGTTAGGTTTAGGGTTAGTTGAAGCGTTAGGGTTAGGTTTAGCGTTAGGGTAAAGTTAAGGGTTAGGGTTAGTGTTAGGGTTAGGGTTAGGATTAGGGGTTAGGGTTAGGGTTAGGGTAAGTGTAAGTGTTAGCGTTAGGGTTAGAGTAAGTGTAAGGGTTAGTGTTAGGGTTAGGGTTAGGTTTAGGGTTAGGTTTATGGTTACGTTTAGCGTAGGATAAGTGTAAGTGTTAGGGTTAGGGTTAGGTTTAGGGATAGGGTTTAGGTTTAGGGTTAGGGTTAGGGTAAGGGTAAGGGTTAGAGTTAGGGTTAGGGTAAGGGTAAGGGTTAGGGTTAGGGTAAGTATTTGGGTTAGAGTTAGGGTTAGGTAAGGGTAAGGGTTAGGATTAGGGAAAGTGTTAGGTTTAGGGTTAGGGTAAGGGTTAGAGTTAGGGTTAAGGTAAGGGTAAGCGTTAGGTTTAGGGTGAGTCTTAGGGTTAAGTTTAGGTTTAGTTTTAGGGTTAGGTTTAGGATTAAGTTTAGGTTTAGGTTTAGGGTTGGGGTTACGTTAAGGGTAAGATTTAGGGTTAGGGTTAAAGTTAAGGTTAGGGTTAGGGTTTGGGTTAGGGTTAAAGTTAGGGTTAGGGAAATGGTAAGGGTTAGGGTTAGGGCTAGGGTTAGGGTTAGGGGTTAGGGTTAGGGTTAGGTTTAGGGTTAGGGTAAGGGTAAGGTTTAGGGTTAGGGGTTAGAGTTAGGGTTAAGGTTAGGGTTAAGGTAAGAGTAATGGTTACGGTTCGGGTTAGGGTTAGGGTTACGGTTAGGGTTAGGGTTATGTTTAGGTTAAGGGTAAGGTTTAGGTTTAGGGTTAGGTTTAGGTTTAGGGTAAGGGTAAGGTCAGGGTTTGGGTTAGGGTTTAGGGTTACGGTAAAGGTAAGGGTTAGGGATAGGGTTAGGGTTAAGGTTAGGTTTAGGGTTAGGGTTATGGTAAGGATAATGGTTAGGGTTAGGGTTAGGGTTAGGGTGAGGATTAGGGTTGTGGTTAGGGGTTAGGGTTTTCGTTAGGGTTAGGGTAAGGGTTAGAGTTAGGGTTAGGGTAAGGCTTAGGGTTAGGGTTAGGGTTAGGGTAAGGGTAAGGGTTAGGGTTAGTTTTAGAGTAAGGGTTAGGGTTAGGGTTAGGTTAAGGGTTATGTTTATGGTTAGGGTTAGGTTTAGGGTTAGGGTTAGGGGTTAGGATTAGGGTTAGTTTTAGGGTAAGGGTTAGGGGTAAGGGTTAGGGTTAGGGTTAGTTTTAGGGTTAGGGTTAGGGTTATGTTAGGGAAAGGGTAAGGTTTAGGGTTTTGGTTAGGGTTGGGGTAAGGGTTAGGGTTAGGGTTAGGGCTAAAGATTAGGTTTGGGTTTTGGTTAGGGTTAGGGTTAGGGTTAGGGGTTAGTGTTAGGGTTAGGGTTAGGATAAGGGTAAGGGTTAGGGTTAGGTTTAAGGTTAGGGTGAGGTTTAGGGTTAGGGTTAGGGGTTAGGGTTCGGGTTAGGGTTAGGGTAAGGGTTAGGTGTAGGGTTAGGGTAAGGTTTAGGTTTAGGTTAGGGTAAGGTTAGGGTTTAGGGTAAGGGTTAGGTTTAGGGTTAAATTTAGGGTTAAGGTTTAGGGTTAGGTTTAGGGTTAGGGTTAGGATAAGAGTTATTGTTACGTTTAGGGTAAGTGTAAGGTTTAGAGTTATGGTTAGGGATAGGTTTGGTTAGGGTTAGGGTAAGAGTAACAGTTAGGGTTAGGGTTAGGGTTAGCTTTAGCGTAAGGGTTAGGGTTAGGGTTAGTGTTAGTTTTGGGGATAGGTTTAGGGTAAGGGTAAGAGTTACAGTTAGGGTTAGGTTTAGGGTTAGGGTTAGGGTTAGGTGTAGGTTTAGGGTTAGAGTTAGGGTTAATGTTAAGGGTAGGGGTAGGGTTAGGGTTAGGGCTAGGGCTATGGTTAGGAATTGGGTTAGGGGTGGGGTGAGGGTTAGGTGTAGGAGGAGGGGGAGGGGTACGGGTAGGGTTAGGATTAGGGTTAAGGGTAGGGGTAGAGTTAGGTGTAGGGTTAGGGTTAGGGGTAGAGTTATGGTTAGGGTTAGGGTTAGGGTAAGGGTAAGGGTTAGGGCTAGGGATAAGGTTTAGGTTAGGTTTAGGGTTAGGGTTAGGGTAAGGGTAAGGATAAGGCTTAGGGTTAGGGTTAGAGTTAGGGTGAGGGTTAGGGTTAGGGTTAGGGGTTAGCATTCGGGTTAGGGTTAGGGTTAGTGTAAGGGTTAGGGTTAGGGTTAGGTAAAGGGTAGGGTTATGGTTAGGGTTAGGGTTAGGATTAGGGGTTAGGATTAGGTTTAGTTTTAGGATAAGGGTTAGGGGTTAGGGTTAGGGCTAGGGTTAGGGTTAGGTTTAGGGTATGGTTAGGGTTAGGGTTAGGTTTAGGGTAAGGGTAAGGTTTAGGCTTAGGGTTAAGTGTTAGATTTACGGTTAGGGTTAGGGTTAGGGTTAAGGTAAGGATAAGGGTTAGGGTTATGGTAAGTGTAAGGGTTAGGGTTAGGTTTAGGGTAAGGGTAAGGTTTCGGGTTAGGGTTAGGGTTAGGGTTAGGGTAAGGGTAAGGGTTACTGTAAGGGTAAAGGTTAGGGTTAGGTTTAGGGTTAGGGTGAGTGTTAGGTTTAGGGTAGGGTTAGGCTTCGGGTTAGGGTTACGGTTAGCGTAAGGGTTAGGTTTAGGGTTAGGGTAAGGGTTTGGTTTAGGTTTAGCGTTAGGGTAAGTTTAAGGGTTAGGGTTAGTGTTAGGGTTAGGGTTAGGATTAGGGGTTAGGGTTAGGTTTAGGGTAAGGGTTAGGGTTAGGTTTAGCTAAGGGTAAGTGTTAGGGTTAGGGTTAAGGTAAGTGTAAGGGATAGTGTTAGGGTTAGAGTTAGGTTTAGGGTTAGGGTTAGGGTTAGCGTTAGGATAAGGGTAAGTGTTAGGGTTAGGTTTTGCTTAGGGTTAGGGTTAGGGTTAGGGTATGGGTAAGTGTTAGGATTAGGGTTAGGTTTACAGTTGGGTAAGGGTAAGGGTTGGGGTTAGGGTTAGGGTTAGGATAAGGGTTAGGGTTGGAGTTAGGGAAAGGGTAAGTGTAAGGGTTAGGGTTAGAGTAAGGGTTAGGTTAGGGTTAGGGTAAGGGTAAGGGTTAGGTTTAGGGTGAGGGTTAGGGTTAAGTTTAGGTTTAGGGTTAGGGTTAGGGTTAGGATTAAGATTAGGTTTAGGTTTAGGGTTGGGGATACGGTAAGGGTAAGAGTTAGGGTTAGGTCTAGAGTTAAGGTTAGGGCTAGGGTTAGGGTTAGGTGTTAGGGTAGGGTTAGGGTTAGGGTATGGGTAAGGTTTAGGGTTAGTGGTTAGAGGTAGGGTTAAGGTTAGGGTTAAGGTAAGAGTAAGGTTTATGGTTCGGGTTAGGGTTAGGGTCACAGTTAGGGTTAGGGTTAGGTTTAGGGTAAGGGCAAGGTTTAGGGTTACGGTTAGTTTTAGGGTAAGAGTAAGGTTTAGGGTTAGGGTTAGGTGTTAGGGTTGGGGTAAGGGTAAGGGTTAGGGCTAGCTTAGGGTCAAGGTTATGTTTAGGGTTAGGGTTAGGGTAAAGATAAGGCTTAGGGTTAGGGTTAGGGTTAGGGTGAGGGTTAGGGTTAGGGTTAGGGGTTAGCGTTCGCGTAGGGGTTAGGGTTAGTGTAAGGGTTAGGGTTAGGGTTAGGGTAAGGGTAAGGGTTAGGATTAGTGTTAGGTTTAGGGTTATGCTTTAGTGTTAAGGTTAGGGTTAGTTTCAGGGTAAGGGTTAGGGTTAGGGTTAGGGTAAGGGTTATGGTTAGGGTTAGGGTTAGGGTTAGGGTTAGGGTTTAGGATTAGGGTTAGTTTTAGGGTAAGGGTTAGGAGTTAGGTTTAGGGCTAGGGTTAGCGTTAGGGTTAGGGTTAGTGTAAGGATTAGGGTTAGGGTTAGGGTAAGGTTTAGGGTTAGGGTTAGGGTTAGGGTAATGTTAAGGGTTAGGGTTAGGGTTTAGGGTTAGGGTTAGGTTTAGGTTTAGAGTTAGGTAAGGTTAAGGTTTAGGGTTAGGGTTGAGGGTTAGGGGTTAGGGTTAAGGTTAGGGTTAGGGTTAGGTTTAGGGTTAGGCTAAGGGTTAGGGTTAGGTTTAGGGTAAGAGTAAGGTTTAGGGTTAAGCTAAGTGTTAGGTTTGTTATTAGGATTAGGGTTAGAGTAAGGGTTAAGTTTAGGGTTAGGTTCAGGTTTAGGGTAAGGGTTAGGGTTAGGGTTAGGGTTAGTTTTGGGGTTCGGGTTAGGGTAAGGTTAAGGGTTAGGGTTAGGTTTAGGGTTAGGTTTAGAGTTAGGGTTAGGGTTAGGGTAAGGGTAAGGTTTAGGGTTAAGGTTAGGGTTAGGTTTAGGATTAGGGTTAGGGTTAGGGTAAGGATTAGGGTTAGGGTAAGGGTTAGGGTTAGGGTTCAGGTTAGGTTTAGGGTTAGGGTTAGGGTAAGGGTAAGGTTTAGGGTTAAAGTTAGGGTTAGGGGTAGGGTTAGGGTTAGGGTTAGGGTTAGGATAAGAGTTAGGGTTAGGTTTAGGGTAAGTGTAAGGTTTAGAGTTATGGTTAGGGATAGGTTTGGTTAGGGTTAGGGTAAGAATAAGAGTTAGGGTTAGGGATAGGGTTAGGTTTAGCGTAAGGGTTAGGGTTAGGGTTAGGGTTAGTTTTGGGGATAGGGTTAGGGTAAGGGTTAGGGTTAGGGTTAGGGTTAGGGTTAGGGTTATGGTTAGGTGTAGGTTTAGGGTTAGAGTTAGGGTTAATGTTAAGGGTAGGGGTAGGGTTAGGGTTAGGACTAGGGCTAGGGTTAGGGATTGGGTTAGGGGTGGGGTTAGGGTTAGGTGTAGGAGGAGGGGTAAGGGTAGGGGTAGGATTAGGATTAGGGTTAGAGGTAGGGGTAGAGGTAGGTGTAGGGTTAGGGTTAGGGTTAGGGGTAGAGTTATGGGTAGGGTTAGGGTTAGGGTTAGGTTTAGGTAAGGGTAAGTTTTATTGTTAGGGTTAGGTGTTAGGGTTAGGGTAAGGGTAAGGGTTAGGTTTAGGGTTAGCGTTAGGGTTAGGGTAAGGATAAGGCTTAGGGTTAGGGTTAGAGTTAGGGTGAGGGTTAGGGTTAGGGTTAGGGTTTAGCGTTCGGGTTAGAGTTAGGGTTAGTGTAAGGTTTAGGGTTAGGGTTAGGTAAAGGGTAAGGGTTATGGTTATGGTTATGGTTAGGGTTAGGGTTAGGGGTTAGAATTAGGTTTAGCTATAGGGTAAGGGTTAGGGATTAGGCTTAGGGCTAGGGTTAGGGTTAGGGTATGGTTAGGGTTAGGGTTAGAGTTAGGGTTATGGAAAGGTTTAGGGTTAGCGTTAGGGTTAGGGTTAGGGTTAGGGTTAGGGTAATGGTAAGGTTTAGGCTTAGGGTTAAGTGTTAGATTTAGGGTTAGGGTTAGGGTTAGGGTTAAGGTAAGGATAAGGGTTAGGGTTAGGGTTAGGGTTAGGGTAAGTGTAAGGGTTAGGGTTAGGTTTAGGGTAAGGGTAAGGTTTCGGGTTAGGGTTAGGGTTAGGGTAAGGGTAAGGGTTACTGTAAGGGTAAGGGTTAGGTTTAGGGTTAGGGTGAGTGTTACGTTTAGGGTAGGGTTAAGCTTCGGGTTATGGTTACGGTTAGCGTAAGGGTTAGGTTTAGGGTTAGGGTAAGGGTTTGGGTTAGGTTTAGCGTTAGGGTAAGGTTAAGGGTTAGGGTTAGTGTTAGGGTTAGGGTTAGGATTAGGGGTTAGGGTTTGGGTTAGGTTTAGGGTAAGGGTTAGGGTTAGGGTTAGGTTAAGGGTAAGTGTTAGGGTTAGTGTTAGGGTAAGTGTAAGGGATAGGGTTATGGTTAGAGTTAGGTTTAGGGTTAGGGTTAGGGTTAGCGTTAGGATAAGGGGAAGTGTTAGGGTTAGGTTTCGCTTAGGGATAGGGTTAGGGTTAGGGTATGGGTAAGTGTTAGGATTAGGGTTAGGGTTACGGTTGGGGTAAGGGTAAGGTTTGGGGTTAGGGTTAGGGTTAGGGTTAGGATAAGGGTTAGGGTTGGAGTTATGGTAAGGGTAAGTGTTAGGGTTAGGTTTAGAGTAAGGGTTAGGTTAGGGTTAGGTTAAGGGTAAGGGTTAGGTTTAGGGTGAGGGTTAGGGTTAAGTTTAGGTTTAGAGTTAGGGTTAGGGTTAGGATTAAGGTTAGGTTTAGTTTTAGGGTTAGGGTAAGGGTAAGGATAAGGCTTAGGGTTAGGGTTAGGGTTAGGGTGAGGGTTAGGGTTAGTGTTAGGGGTTAGCGTTCGGGTTAGGGTTAGGGTTAGTGTAAGGGTTAGGGTTAGGGTTAGGGTAAGGGTTAGGGTTAGGGTTAGTGTTAGTTTTAGGGTTATGCTTAAGAGTTAAGGTTAGGGTTAGTTTTAGGATAAGGGTTAGGGTTAGGGTTAGGGTAAGGGTTATGGTTATGGTTAGGGTTAGGGGTAGGGTTAGGGTTTAGGATTAGGGTTAGTTTTAGGGTAAGGGTTAGGGGTTAGGGGTTAGGGCTAGGGTTAGGGTTAGGGTTAGTGTAAGGGTTAGGGTTAGGATTAGGGTAAGGTTTAGGGTTAGGGTTAGGGTTCGGGGTTAGGTTTAGGATTAGGGTTAGGGTAAGTGTAAGGGTTACTCTAAGGGTAAGGTTTAGGGTTATGGTTATGGTTATGGTTAGGGTTAGGGTTAGGGTTAGGGTAAGAGTAAAGTTTCGGGTTAGGGTTAGGGTTAGGGTTAGGGTTAGGTTAAGGGTAAGGGGTACTGTAAGGGTAAGGGTTAGGGTTAGGGTTAGGGTGAGTGTTAGGTTAGGGTAGGGTTTAGGCTTCGGGTTAGGCTTAGGGTTAGCGTAAGGGTTAGGTTTAGGGTTAGGGTAAGGGTTAATCTTAGGGTTAGGGTTAGGGTTAGGTTTAAGGTTAGGGTTAGGGTAAGGGTAAGGGTTAGGGTGAGGGTTAGGGTTAGGGTAAGGGTTAGGGTTAGGGTTAGGGTTAGGCTTAAGTTTAGGGTTAGGGTTAGGCTTAGGTTTAGTGTTAGTGTAAGGGTTAGGGTGAGGGTTAGGTTTACGTTTAGGGGTTAGGGTTAGGGATAGGATTAGGTTAGGGTAAGGTTAGGGTTAGGGTAAGGGTTAATCTTAGGGTTAGGGTTAGGGTTATGTTTAAGGTTAGGGTTAGGGTAAGGGTAAGGGTTAGGGTCAGGGATAGGGTTAGGTTATGGGTAAGTGTTACGGTTAGCGTTAGGGTTATGGGTAGGGTTACGGTTAGAGTAAGGGTTAGGTTAGGGTTAGGGTAAAGCTAAGGGTTAGGTTTAGGGTGAGGGTTTGGGTTAAGTTTAGGTTTAGGGTTAGGATTAAGGTTAGGTTTAGGTTTAGGGTTGGGGTTACGGTAAGGGTAAGTGTTAGGATTAGGGTTAGAGTTAAGGTTAGCGCTAGGGTTAGGGTTAGGGGTTAGGGTTAGGTTTAGGGTTAGGGTAAGGGTAAGGTTTTGGGTTAGGGGTTAGTGTTAGGGTTGAGGTTAGGGTTAAGGTAAGGGTAAGGGTTAGGGTTCGGGTTAGGGTTAGGGTTAGGGTTAGGGTTAGGGTAAGGGTAAGGTTAGGTTTAGGGTTAGGGTTAGGTGTTAGGGTTAGGGTAAGGGTAAGGGTTAGGGCTAGGGTTAGGGTTAAGGTTAGGTTTAGGTTTAGGGTTAGGGTAAAAATAAGGCTTAGGGTTAGGGTTAGGGTTAGGGTGAGGGTTAGGGTTAGGGTAAGGGTTAGGTTAGGGTTAGGGTAAAGGTTAGGGTTAGGGTTACGGTTAGGGTAAGGGTAAGGGTTAGGGTTAGCGTTAGGTTTAGGGTTAGTTTTAGAGTAAGGGTTAGGGTTAGGGTTAGGGTATGGTTAGGGTTAAGGTTAGGGTTAGGGTTAGGGTTAGGGTAAGGTTTAGGGTTAGGGTTAGGGTTAGGGTTAGGGTTAGGCTTAGGGTTAGGGTTATGGTAAGGGTAAGTGTGAGTGTTAGGGTTAGGGTTAGGGTTTGGGTAAGGTAAGGGTTAGCGTTAGGGTTAGGGTTAGGGTAAGTGTAAGGGTTAGGTTTAGGTTTAGGGTAAGGGTAAGGTTTCGGGTTAGGGTTAGGGTTAGGGTAAGGGTAAGGGTTACTGTAAGGGTAGGGTTAGGGTTAGGGTTAGGGTGAGTGTTACGTTTAGGGTAGGGTTAAGCTTCGGGTTAGGGTTATGGTTAGCGTAAGGGTTAGGTTTAGGGTTAGGGTAAGGGTTTGGGTTAGGTTTAGCGTTAGGGTAAGGTTAAGGGTTAGGGTTAGTGTTAGGGTTAGGGTTAGGATTAGTGGTTAGGGTTTGGGTTAGGTTTAGGGTAAGGGTTAGGATTAGGGTTAGGTTAAGGGTAAGTGTTAGCGTTAGTGTTAGGGTAAGTGTAAGGGATAGTGTTATGGTTAGACTTAGGTTTAGGGGTAGGGTTAGGGTTAGCGTTAGGATAAGGGAAAGTGTTAGGGTTAGGTTTTGCTTAGGGATAGGGTTAGGGTTAGGGTATGGGTAAGTGTTAGGATTAGGGTTAGGGTTATGGTTGGGGTAAGGGTAAGGTTTGGGGTTAGGGTTATGGTTAGGGTTAGGATAAGGGTTAGGGTTGGAGGTATGGTAAGGGTAGGTGTTAGGGTTAGGGTTAGAGTAAGGGTTAGGTTAGGGTTAGGGTAAGGGTAAGGGTTAGGTTTAGGGTGAGGGTTAGGGTTAAGTTTAGGTTTAGGGTTAGGGTTAGGGTTAGGATTAAGGTTAGGTTTAGGTTTAGGGTTGGGGTTACGGTAAGGGTAAGAGTTAGGGTTAGGGTTAGACTTAAGGTTAGGACTAGCGTTAGGGTTAGGTGTTAGGGTTACGGTTAGGGTTACGGTATGGGTAAGGTTTAGGGTTAGTGGTTAGAGTTAGGGTTAAGGTTGGTGTTAAGGTAAGAGTAAGGTTTATGGTTCGGGTTAGGGTTAGGGTTATGGTTAGGGTAAGGGTTAGGTTTAGGGTAACAGTAAGGTTTAGGTTTAGGGTTAGGTTTAGGGTAAGAGTAAGGTTTAGGGTTAGGGTTAGGTGTTAGGGTTAGGGTAAGGGTAAGGGTTAGGGCTAGGGTTAGGGTCAAGGTTAGGTTTAGGTTTAGGGTTAGGGTAAGGGTAAGGATAAGGATTAGGGTTAGGGTTAGGGTGAGGGTTAGGGTTAGTGTTAGGGGTTAGCGTTCGGGTTAGGGTTAGGGTTAGTGTAAGGGTTAGGGTTAGGGTTAGGGTAAGGGTTAGGGTTAGGGTTAGGGTTAGGGTAAGGGTAAGGGTTAGGGTTAGTGTTAGTTTTAGGGTTATGCTGAAGAGTTAAGGTTAGGGTTAGTTTTAGGGTAAGGGTTACGTTTAGGGTTAGGGTAAGGGTTATGGTTATGGTTAGGGTTAGGGGTAGGGTTAGGGTTTAGGATTAGGGTGAGTTTTAGGGTAAGGGTTAGGGGTTAGGGTTAGGGCTAGGGTTAGGGTTAGGGTTAGTGTAAGGGTTAGGGTTAGGATTAGGGTAAGTTTTAGGGTTAGGGTTAGGGTTCGGGGTTAGGTTTAGGATTAGGGTTAGGGTAAGTGTAAGGGTTACTCTAAGGGTAAGGTTTAGGGTTAAGGTTAGGGTTAGGGTTAGGTTAGGGTTAGGGTAAGAGTAAGGGTTACTCTAAGGGTAAGGTTTACTGTTATGGATAGGGTTAGGGTGAGTGTTAGGTTTAGGGTAGGGTTTAGGCTTCGGGTTAGGCTTAGGGTTAGAGTAAGGGTTAGGTTTAGGGTTAGGGTAAGGGTTAATGTTAGGGATAGGGTTAGGGTTAGGTTTAGGGTTAGGGTTAGGGTAAGGGTAAGTGTTAGGATGAGGGTTAGGATTAGGGGAAAGGTTAGGGTTAGGGTTAGGGTTAGGCTTAAGTTTAGGGTTAGGGTTAGGCTTAGGTTTAGTGTTAGGGTAAGGGTTAGGGTGAGGGTTAGGTTTACGGTTAGGGGTTAGGGTTAGGGATAGAATTAGGTTAGGGTAAGTTTAGGGTTAGGGTCAGGGATAGGGTTAGGTTATGGGTAAGTGTTAGGGTTAGCGTTAGGGTTAGGGTTGGGGTAAGGGTAAGGGTTGGGGTTAGGGTTAGGGTTAGGGTTAGGATAAGGGTTAGGGTTGGAGTTAGTGTAAGGGTAAGTGTTAAGGTTATGGTTAGGGTTAGGGTTAGAGTAAGGGTTAGGTTAGGGATAGGGTAAAGGTAAGGGTTAGGTTTAGGGTGAGGGTTTGGGTTAAGTTTAGGTTTAGGGTTAGGATTATGGTTGGGTTTAGGTTTAGGGTTGGGGTTACGGTAAGGGTTAGGATTAGAGTTAAGGTTAGCGCTAGGGTTATGTTTAGGGGTTAGGGTTAGGGTTAGGGTTATGGTAAGGGTAAGGTTTTGGGTTAGGGGTTAGAGTTAGGGTTGAGGTTAGGGTTAAGGTAAGGGTAAGGGTTAGGGTTCGGGTTAGGGTTAGAGTTACGCTTAGGGTTAGGGTTAGGTTTAGGGTAAGGGTAAGGTTAGGGTTAGGGTTAGGGTTAGGTGTTAAGGTTAGGGTAAGGGTAAGGGTTAGGGCTAGGGTTAGGGTTAAGGTTAGGTTTAGGATTAGGGTTAGGGTAAAAATAAGGCTTAGGGTTAGGGTTAGGGTTAGGGTGAGGGTTAGGGTTAGGGTTAAGGGTTAGAGTTCGGGTAGGGTTAGGGTTAGGGTAAGGGTTAGGGTTAGGGTTAGGGTAAAGGTTAGGGTTAGGGTTAAGGTTAGGGTAAGGGTAAGGGTTAGGGTTAGCGTTAGGTTTAGGGTTATGGTTAAGTGTTAAGGTTAGGGTTAGTTTTAGAGTAAGGGTTAGGTTTAGGGTTAGGGTAAGGGTTATGGTTAGGGTTAGGGTTAGGGTCAGGGTTAGGGGTTAGGATTAGAGTTAGTTTTAGGGTAAGGGTTAGGGGATAGGGTTAGGGCTAGTGTTAGGGTTAGGGTTAGGGTATGGTTAGGGTTAAGGTTAGGGTTAGGGTTAGGGTAAGGTTTAGGGTTCGTGTTAGGTTTAGGTATAGGGTTAGGGTTAGGGTAAAGTTAGGGTTAGGGTCAGGGTTAGGGTTAGGGTAAGGGTAAGTGTGAGAGTTAGGGTTAGGGTTAGGGTTAGGTTAAGGGTACGGGTTAGGGTTAGGGTATGGTTAGGGTTGGGGTTAGGGTTAGGGTTAGGGTAAGGTTTAGGGTTAGGGTTACGGTTAGGGTTAGGGTAAGGGTAAGGGTAAGGTTTAGGCTTAGGGTTCAGTGTTAGATTTAGGGTTAGGGTTAGGGTTAGGGTTAGCGTAAGGATAAGGGTTAGGGTTAGGGTTAGGTGTAGGGTAAGGGTAAGGGTTAGGGTTAGGTTTAGGGTAAGGGTAAGGTTTCGGGTTAGGGTTATGGTTAGGGTAAGGGTAATGGTTACTATAAGGTTAAGGGTTAGGGTTATGCTTAGGGTGAGTGTTAGGTTTAGGGTTAGGGGTTAGGCTTTGTGTTAGGGTTAGGGTTAGGGTAAGGGTTAGGTTTAGGGTTAGTTGAAGCGTTAGGGTTAGGTTTAGCGTTAGGGTAAAGTTAAGGGTTAGGGTTAGTGTTAGGGTTAGGGTTAGGATTAGGGGTTAGGGTTAGGGTTAGGGTAAGTGTAAGTGTTAGCGTTAGGGTTAGGGTAAGTGTAAGGGTTAGTGTTAGGGTTAGGGTTAGGTTTAGGGTTAGGTTTATGGTTACGTTTAGCGTAGGATAAGTGTAAGTGTTAGGGTTAGGGTTAGGTTTAGGGATAGGGTTTAGGTTTAGGGTTAGGGTTAGGGTAAGGGTAAGGGTTAGAGTTAGGGTTAGGGTAAGGGTAAGGGTTAGGGTTAGGGTAAGTATTTGGGTTAGAGTTAGGGTTAGGTAAGGGTAAGGGTTAGGATTAGGGAAAGTGTTAGGTTTAGGGTTAGGGTAAGGGTTAGGGTTAGGGTTAAGGTAAGGGTAAGCGTTAGGTTTAGGGTGAGTCTTAGGGTTAAGTTTAGGTTTAGTTTTAGGGTTAGGTTTAGGATTAAGTTTAGGTTTAGGTTTAGGGTTGGGGTTACGTTAAGGGTAAGATTTAGGGTTAGGGTTAAAGTTAAGGTTAGGGTTAGGGTGTGGGTTAGGGTTAAAGTTAGGGTTAGGGAAAAGGTAAGGGTTAGGGTTAGGGCTAGGGTTAGGGTTAGGGGTTAGGGTTAGGTTTAGGTTTAGGGTTAGGGTAAGGGTAAGGTTTAGGGTTAGGGGTTAGAGTTAGGGTTAAGGTTAGGGTTAAGGTAAGAGTAATGGTTATGGTTTGGGTTAGGGTTAGGGTTACGGTTAAGGTTAGGGTTATGTTTAGGGTAAGGGTAAGGTTTAGGTTTAGGGTTAGGTTTAGGTTTAGGGTAAGGGTAAGGTTAGGGTTTGGGTTAGGGTTTAGGGTTACGGTAAAGGTAAGGGTTAGGAATAGGGTTAGGGTTAAGGTTAGGTTTAGGGTTAGGGTTATGGTAAAGATAATGGTTAGGGTTAGGGTTAGAGTTAGGGTGAGGATTAGGGTTGTGGTTAGGGGTTAGGGTTTTCGTTAGGGTTAGGGTAAGGGTTAGAGTTAGGGTTAGGGTAAGGCTTAGGGTTAGGGTTAGGGTTAGGGTAAGGGTAAGGGTTAGGGTTAGTTTTAGGGTAAGGGGTAGGGTTAGGGTTTGGTTAAGGGTTATGTTTATGGTTAGGGTTAGGGTTAGGGTTAGGGGTTAGGGTTAGGGTTAGTTTTAGGGTAAGGGTTAGGGGTAAGGGTTAGGGTTAGTTTTAGGGTTAGGGTTAGGGTTATGTTAGGGAAAGGGTAAGGTTTAGGGTTTTGGTTAGGGTTGGGGTAAGGGTTAGGGTTAGGGTTAGGGCTAAAGGTTAGGTTTGGGTTTTGGTTAGTGTTAGGGTTAGGGTTAGGATAAGGGTAAGGGTTAGGATTAGGTTTAAGGTTAGGGTGAGGTTTAGGGTTAGGGTTAGGGGTTAGGGTTCGGGTTAGGGTTAGGGTAAGGGTTAGGTGTAGGGTTAGGATAAGGTTTAGGTTTAGGTTAGGGTAAGGGTTAGGGTTTAGGGTAAGTGTTAGGTTTAGGGTTAGGTTAGGGTTAGGTTAAGGGTTAGGATTAGGGTTAGGGTAAGGGTAAGGGTAAGTGTTAGGGTTGTGGTTAGGGTTAGGGTTATGGTTAGGTTAAGGGTAAAAGTTAGGGTTAGGTTTAGGGTTAGGGTTAGGTTTGGGGTTAGGAATAGGGGTATGGTTAGGGTTAGGGTTAGGGCAATGTAAGGGTTAGGTTTGGGGATAGGGTTAGAGTTAAGGAAAGGGTAAAGGTTAGGGTTATGTTTAGGGTTAGGGTAAGGGTAAGGGTAAGGTTTAGGGTCAGGGTTTGGGTTAGGGAAAGAATAAGGGTTAGGGTTAGGGTTAGGGTAAGAATTAGGGTTAGGGTTAAGGTTAGGGTAAGGGTTATGTTTAGGTTAGGGTTAGGATTAGCATTAAGGTTAGGGTTAGGTTTAGGGTAAGGGTAAGGGTTAGGGTTAGGGTTTGGGTTAGGGTTAGGGGTTAGTTTTAGGGTTAGTGTTAGGGTTAGGATAAGGGTAAGGGTTAGGGTTAGGTTTAAGGTTAGGGTGAGGTTTAGGTTAGGGTTAGGGGTTAGGGTTCGGGTTAGGGTTAGGGTAAGGGTTAGGTGTAGGTTTAGGGTAAGTTTTAGGTTTAGGTAAGGGTTAGGGTTAGGGTAAGGGTTAGGTTTAGGGTTAGGTTATGGTTAGGTTAAGGGTTAGGGTTAGGGTTAGGGTAAGGGTAAGTGTTAGGGTTAGGGTTAGGGTTAGGGTTAGGGTTATGGTTAGGTTAAGGGTAAGAGATAGGGTTAGGGTTAGGGTTAGGGTTAGGTTTGGGGTTAGGGATAGGGGTACGGTTAGGGTTAGCGTTAGGGCAATGTAAGGGTTAGGTTTGGGGTTAGGGTTAGAGTTAAGGAAAGGGTAAGGCTTAGGGTTATGTTTAGGGTTAGGGTAAG
Organism: Megascapheus bottae; assembly: GCA_024803745.1. Lineage (NCBI taxonomy): Eukaryota > Metazoa > Chordata > Mammalia > Rodentia > Geomyidae > Megascapheus > Megascapheus bottae. Next base: position 230,376 of record JANJXV010000867.1, on the reverse strand, counting down.
GGTAAGGGTAAGGTTTAGGGTTAGGGTTTGGGTTAGGGAAAGAGTAAGGGTTAGGGTTAGGGTAAGTATTAGGATTAGGGTTAGGTTTAGGATAAGGGTTATGGTTAGGTTAGGGTTAGGATTAGCATTAAGGTTAGGGTTAGGTTTAGGGTAAGGGTAAGGGTTAGGGTTAGGGTTAGGGTTAGGGGTTAAGGTTAGTGTTTAGGGTTACTGTAAGGTTTAGGGTTAGGGTTAGGGTAAGGGTAACGGTTAGGGTTAGGGTTAGGGTTAGGAGTTAGGGTTAGTGTTTAGGGTTACTGTAAGGTTTAGGGTTAGGGTTAGGGTTAGGGTTAGGGTTAGGTTTAGGGTTAAGGTTAGGGTTAGGTTTAGGGTTATGGTTAGGGTAAGGGTAAGGGTTAGGGTGAGGGTTAGTGTTAGGGTAAGGATTCGTGTTAGGGTTAGTGTTAGGGTTAGGTTTAAGTTTAGGATTAGGGTTAGGGTTAGGGTTAGGGTTAGGTGTTAGGGTTAGGGTTAGTGTAATGTTAAGGTTTAGGGTTAGGGTTAGTGTTAGGGGTTAGGGTTAGGGTAAGAGTTAGGGTTAGGGTTAGGTTCAGGGTTAGGGTTAGGTTTAGGGTTAGGGTAAGGGTAAGGGTTAGGGTTAGGGTTAGGGTTAGGTTTAGGTTTAGGGTAAGGGTAAGGTTTAGGGTTAGGGTTAGGTGTTAGGGTTAGGGAAAGTGTAAGGTTTAGGGCTAGGGTTAGGGTTAAGGTTAGGTTTAGGGTTAGGGTTAGGGTAAGGATAAGGCTTAGGGTTAGGGTTAGGGTGCGGGTTAGGGTTAGGGTTAGGGGTTAGGGTTCGGGTTCGGGTTAGGTTTAGGGTAAGGGTTAGGGTTAGGGAAAGGGTTAGTGTTAGGGTAAGTGTAAGGGTTAGGGTAAGGGTTAGGTGTAGGGTTAGGTTAGGGTAAGGGTTATGTTATGGTTATGGTTAGGGTTAGGGTTAGGGGTTAGGATTAGGGTTAGTTTTAGGGTAAGTATTAGGGGTTATGGTTAGGGCTTGGGTTAGGATTAGGGTTAATGTTAGGGTTAGGGTATGTTTAGGGTTAGGGTTAGGGTTAGGGTTAAGGTAAGGTTTAGGGTTAGGGTTAGGGTTAGGTTTAGGGTTAGGGTTAGGGTAAGGGTAAGGGTTACGGTAAGGGTTAGGGTTAGGGTTAGGGTTAAGGGTTAGGGTTAGGGTTAGGGTAAGGTTAGGGTTAGGGTCAGGGTTAGCGTTGGGGTTAGGGTAAGGGTAAGTGTGAGTGTTAGGGTTAGGGTTAGGGTTTGGGTGAGGTAAGGGTTAGGGTTAGGGTTAGGGTTAGGGTTAGGGTATGGTTAGGGTTAGGGTTAGGGTAAGGTTTAGGGTTAGGGTTAGGTTTAGGATTAGGGTTAGGGTTAGGGTTAGAGTAAGGGTAAGGTTTAGGCTTAGGGTTAAGTGTTAGATTTAGAGTTATGGTTAAGGTAAGGATAAGGGTTAGGGTTAGGGTTAGGGTAAGTGTAAGGGTTAGGGTTAGGTTTAGGGTAAGGGTAAGGTTTCGGGTTAGGGTTAAGGTTAGGGTAAGGGTAAGGGTTACTGTAAGTGTAAGGGTTAGGGTTAGGGTTAGTGTGAGTGTTACGTTTAGGGTAGGGTTAAGCTTCTGGTTAGGGTTACAGTTAGCGTAAGGGTTAGGTTTAGGGTTAGGGTAAGGGTTTGGGTTAGGTTTAGTGTTAGGGTAAGGTTAAGGGTTAGGGTTAGTGTTAGTTTTGGGGTTAGGGTTAGGGTAAGGGTAAGTGTTACATTTAGGGTTAGGTTTAGGGTTAGGATTAGGGTCAGGGTTAAGTGTAGGTTTAGGGTTAGAGTTAGGGTTAATATTAAGGATAGGGTTAGGGTTAGGGTTATGGTTAGTGCTACGGCTAGGGTTAGGGATAGGGTTAGGGGTGGGGTTATGGTTAGGTGTAGGAGGAGGTGTCGGGGTAGGGGTAGGGTTAGGATTACGGTTAGGGGTAGGGGTAGATGTAGGGGTAGGGATAGGTTTAGGGTTTGGTTTAGGGTTAGAATTATGGGTAGGGTTAGGGTTAGGGTTAGGGTTAGTTTTGGGGTTAGGGTTAGGGTTGCGTTAGGGTTAGGTTAAGGGTAAGGGATAGGGTTAGGTTTAGGGTAAGGGTAAGTTTTCGGGTTGGGGTTAGGGTTAGGGTTATGGGAAGGGTAGGGTTACTGTAAGGGTAAGGGTTAGGGTTAGGGTTAGGGTGAGTGTTATGTTTAGGGTTAGTGGTTAGGCTTCGGTTAGGATTAGGGTTAGGGTAAGGGTTAGGTTTAGGGTTAGGGTTAGGTTAAGCGTTAGGGTAAGTTTAAGGGTTAGGATTAGTGTTAGGGTTAGGGTTAGGATTAGGGGTTAGGATTAGTTTTAGGGTTAGGGTTAGGGTAAGTGTAAGTGTTAGTATTAGGGTTAGGGTTAGATTTAGGGTAGGGTTAGGGTTAGCGTTAGTATAAGGGTAAGTGTTAGGTTTAGGTTAAGGAATAGGGGTTAGGGTTAGGGTTAGGGTTAGGTGTTAGGGTTAGGGTTTATTGTTAGGTTAGAGTTAGGTTAGGGTTAGGGTCACGGTTAGGGTTAGGGTATGGGTAAGTGTTAGGGTTAGGGTTAGGGTTAGGGTTGGGGTAAGGGTAAGGGTTGGGGTTAGGGTTAGGGATAGGGTTAGAGTAAGGGTTAGGTTAGAGTTAGGGTAAGGATAAGGGTTAGGTTTAGGGGGAGGGTTAGAGTTAAGTTTAGGTTTAGGGCTAGGGTTATGGTTAGGATTAAGGTTAGGTTTAGGTTTAGGGTTGGGGTTACGGTAAGGGTAAGAGTTACGGTTACGGTTAGAGTTAAGGTTAGGGCTAGGGTTAGGGTTAGGGGTTAGGGTTAGGTTTAGGGTTAGGGTAAGGGTAAGGTTTAGGGTTAGGAGTTGGAGTTAGGGTTAAGGTTAGGGTTAAGTTAAGAGTAAGGTTTAGGGTTTGGGTTAGGTTAGGGTTACCGTTAGGTTTAGGGGTTAGGGTTCGGGTTCGGGTTAGGGTTAGGGTAAGGGTTAGGGTTAGGGTTAGGGTTAGGGTAAGGGTTAGGGTTAGGTTTAGGGTTAGGGTAAGGGTAAGGGTTAGGGTTAGGTTTAGGTTTAGGGTAAGGGTAAGGATTAGGATTAGGGTTAGGTGTTAGGGTTAGGGAAAGTGTAAGGGTTAGGGCTAGGGTTAGGGTTAAGGTTAGGTTTAGGGTTAGGGTTAGGGTAAGGATAAGGCTTAGGGTTAGGGTTAGGGTGAGGGTTAGGGTTAGGGTTAGGGGTTAGGGTTCGGGTTAGGGTTAGGGTAAGGGTTAGGGTTAGGGTTAGGGTAAGGGTTAGGGTTAGGGTTTGGGTTAGGGAAAGAGTAAGGGTTAGGTTTAGGGTAAGAATTAGGGTTAGGGTTAGGTTTAGGGTAAGGTTATGGTTAGGTTAGGGTTAGGATTAGCATTAAGGTTAGGGTTAGGGTTAGGGTAAGGGTAAGGGTTAGGGTTAGGGTTAGGGTTAGGGGTTAGGGTTAGTGTTTATGGTTACTGTAAGGTTTAGGGTTAGGGTTAGGGTTAGGGTTAGGTTTAGGGTTAAGGTTAGGGTTAGGTTTAGGGTTATGGTTAGGGTAAGGGTAAGGGTTAGGGTGAGGGTTAGTGTTAGGGTAAGGATTCGTGTTAGGGTTAGTGTTAGGGTTAGGTTTAAGTTTAGGGTTAGGGTTAGGGTTAGGGTTAGGTGTTAGGGTTAGGGTTAGTGTAAGGTTAAGGTTTAGGGTTAGGGTTAGTGTTAGGGGTTAGGGTTAGGGTTATGGTTAGGTTTAGGGTAAGGGTAAGGGTTAGGTTTAGGGTTAGGGTTAGGGTAAGGGTAAGGGTTACGGTTAGGGTTAGGGTCAGGGTAAGGGTTAGGGTTAGGGTTAGTGTTAGGGGTTAGGTTTAAGGTTAGGGTTAGAGTTAGGTTTAGGGTTAGGTTTAGGGTTAGGGGTTAGGTTTAGGGTTAGGGTAAGGGTAAAGTTTAGGGTTAGGGTTAGGGTTAGGGGTTACGGTTAGGGTTAGGGTTATGGTAAGTGTAAGGGTTAGTGTTAGGGTTAGGGTTAGGTTTAGGTTTAGGGTTAGGGATAGGGTTAGCGTTAGGGTTAGCGTTAGTATAAGGGTAAGTTTTAGGGTTAGGGTTAGGTTAAGGGATAGGTGTTTGGGTTAGGGTTAGGTTTAGGGTAATGGTTAGGGTAAGGGTTAGGGTTAGGATTAGGGGTAGGTTTGTGGTTAGGGTTAGGTTAAATAAGGTTAAGTTTAGGGTTAGGTATAGGTTAAGGCATAGGTGTTAGGGTTAGGGTTAGGGTTATGGTAAGGGTTAGGGTTATGGTTATGTTTAGGGTAAGGGTTAGGGTTGAAGTTAGGGTTAGGGTTAGGGTAGGGTAAGGGTTAGGGTTAGGGTTTGGGTTAGGATTAGGGCAAGTGTAAGGGTTAGGTTTAGGGTTAGGGTTAGTTTTAGAGTTATGGTTAGGAATAGAGTAATGGTTAGGGTTAGGTTTAGGGTAAGGATTAGGGTTATGGTTAGGGTTAGGGTAAGGTTTATGGTTAGGTTAGGGTTAGGATTAGCATTAAGTTAGGGTTAGGTTTAGGGTAAGGGTAAGGGTTAGGGTTAGGTTTAGGGTTAGGGTTAGGGTAAGGGTTAGGGCTAGGGATAAGGTTAAGGTTAGGTTTAGGGTTAGGGTTAGGGTAAGGGTAAGGATAAGGCTTAGGGTTAGGGTTAGGGTGAGGGTTAGGGTTAGGGTTAGGGTTAGGGTTAGGGTTAGGGTTAAGGGTTAGGGTTAGGGTTAGGGTAAGGTTAGGGTTAGGGTCAGGGTTAGCGTTGGGGTTAGGGTAAGGGTAAGTGTGAGTGTTAGGGTTAGGGTTAGGGTTTGGGTGAGGTAAGGGTTAGGGTTAGGGTTAGGGTTAGGGTTAGGGTATGGTTAGGGTTAGGGTTAGGGTAAGGTTTAGGGTTAGGGTTAGGTTTAGGATTAGGGTTAGGGTTAGGGTTAGAGTAAGGGTAAGGTTTAGGCTTAGGGTTAAGTGTTAGATTTAGAGTTATGGTTAAGGTAAGGATAAGGGTTAGGGTTAGGGTTAGGGTAAGTGTAAGGGTTAGGGTTAGGTTTAGGGTAAGGGTAAGGTTTCGGGTTAGGGTTAAGGTTAGGGTAAGGGTAAGGGTTACTGTAAGTGTAAGGGTTAGGGTTAGGGTTAGTGTGAGTGTTACGTTTAGGGTAGGGTTAAGCTTCTGGTTAGGGTTACAGTTAGCGTAAGGGTTAGGTTTAGGGTTAGGGTAAGGGTTTGGGTTAGGTTTAGTGTTAGGGTAAGGTTAAGGGTTAGGGTTAGTGTTAGTTTTGGGGTTAGGGTTAGGGTAAGGGTAAGTGTTACATTTAGGGTTAGGTTTAGGGTTAGGATTAGGGTCAGGGTTAAGTGTAGGTTTAGGGTTAGAGTTAGGGTTAATATTAAGGATAGGGTTAGGGTTAGGGTTATGGTTAGTGCTACGGCTAGGGTTAGGGATAGGGTTAGGGGTGGGGTTATGGTTAGGTGTAGGAGGAGGTGTCGGGGTAGGGGTAGGGTTAGGATTACGGTTAGGGGTAGGGGTAGATGTAGGGGTAGGGATAGGTTTAGGGTTTGGTTTAGGGTTAGAATTATGGGTAGGGTTAGGGTTAGGGTTAGGGTTAGTTTTGGGGTTAGGGTTAGGGTTGCGTTAGGGTTAGGTTAAGGGTAAGGGATAGGGTTAGGTTTAGGGTAAGGGTAAGTTTTCGGGTTGGGGTTAGGGTTAGGGTTATGGGAAGGGTAGGGTTACTGTAAGGGTAAGGGTTAGGGTTAGGGTTAGGGTGAGTGTTATGTTTAGGGTTAGTGGTTAGGCTTCGGTTAGGATTAGGGTTAGGGTAAGGGTTAGGTTTAGGGTTAGGGTTAGGTTAAGCGTTAGGGTAAGTTTAAGGGTTAGGATTAGTGTTAGGGTTAGGGTTAGGATTAGGGGTTAGGATTAGTTTTAGGGTTAGGGTTAGGGTAAGTGTAAGTGTTAGTATTAGGGTTAGGGTTAGATTTAGGGTAGGGTTAGGGTTAGCGTTAGTATAAGGGTAAGTGTTAGGTTTAGGTTAAGGAATAGGGATTAGGGTTAGGGTTAGGGTTAGGTGTTAGGGTTAGGGTTTATTGTTAGGTTAGAGTTAGGTTAGGGTTAGGGTCACGGTTAGGGTTAGGGTATGGGTAAGTGTTAGGGTTAGGGTTAGGGTTAGGGTTGGGGTAAGGGTAAGGGTTGGGGTTAGGGTTAGGGATAGGGTTAGAGTAAGGGTTAGGTTAGAGTTAGGGTAAGGATAAGGGTTAGGTTTAGGGGGAGGGTTAGAGTTAAGTTTAGGTTTAGGGCTAGGGTTATGGTTAGGATTAAGGTTAGGTTTAGGTTTAGGGTTGGGGTTACGGTAAGGGTAAGAGTTACGGTTACGGTTAGAGTTAAGGTTAGGGCTAGGGTTAGGGTTAGGGGTTAGGGTTAGGTTTAGGGTTAGGGTAAGGATAAGGTTTAGGGTTAGGAGTTGGAGTTAGGGTTAAGGTTAGGGTTAAGTTAAGAGTAAGGTTTAGGGTTCGGGTTAGGTTAGGGTTACCGTTAGGTTTAGGGGTTAGGGTTCGGGTTCGGGTTAGGGTTAGGGTAAGGGTTAGGGTTAGGGTTAGGGTTAGGGTAAGGGTTAGGGTTAGGTTTAGGGTTAGGGTAAGGGTAAGGGTTAGGGTTAGGTTTAGGTTTAGGGTAAGGGTAAGGATTAGGATTAGGGTTAGGTGTTAGGGTTAGGGAAAGTGTAAGGGTTAGGGCTAGGGTTAGGGTTAAGGTTAGGTTTAGGGTTAGGGTTAGGGTAAGGATAAGGCTTAGGGTTAGGGTTAGGGTGAGGGTTAGGGTTAGGGTTAGGGGTTAGGGTTCGGGTTAGGGTTAGGGTAAGGGTTAGGGTTAGGGTTAGGGTAAGGGTTAGGGTTAGGGTTTGGGTTAGGGAAAGAGTAAGGGTTAGGTTTAGGGTAAGAATTAGGGTTAGGGTTAGGTTTAGGGTAAGGTTATGGTTAGGTTAGGGTTAGGATTAGCATTAAGGTTAGGGTTAGGGTTAGGGTAAGGGTAAGGGTTAGGGTTAGGGTTAGGGTTAGGGGTTAGGGTTAGTGTTTATGGTTACTGTAAGGTTTAGGGTTAGGGTTAGGGTTAGGGTTAGGTTTAGGGTTAAGGTTAGGGTTAGGTTTAGGGTTATGGTTAGGGTAAGGGTAAGGGTTAGGGTGAGGGTTAGTGTTAGGGTAAGGATTCGTGTTAGGGTTAGTGTTAGGGTTAGGTTTAAGTTTAGGGTTAGGGTTAGGGTTAGGGTTAGGTGTTAGGGTTAGGGTTAGTGTAAGGTTAAGGTTTAGGGTTAGGGTTAGTGTTAGGGGTTAGGGTTAGGGTTATGGTTAGGTTTAGGGTAAGGGTAAGGGTTAGGTTTAGGGTTAGGGTTAGGGTAAGGGTAAGGGTTACGGTTAGGGTTAGGGTCAGGGTAAGGGTTAGGGTTAGGGTTAGTGTTAGGGGTTAGGTTTAAGGTTAGGGTTAGAGTTAGGTTTAGGGTTAGGTTTAGGGTTAGGGGTTAGGTTTAGGGTTAGGGTAAGGGTAAAGTTTAGGGTTAGGGTTAGGGTTAGGGGTTACGGTTAGGGTTAGGGTTATGGTAAGTGTAAGGGTTAGTGTTAGGGTTAGGGTTAGGTTTAGGTTTAGGGTTAGGGATAGGGTTAGCGTTAGGGTTAGCGTTAGTATAAGGGTAAGTTTTAGGGTTAGGGTTAGGTTAAGGGATAGGTGTTTGGGTTAGGGTTAGGTTTAGGGTAATGGTTAGGGTAAGGGTTAGGGTTAGGATTAGGGGTAGGTTTGTGGTTAGGGTTAGGTTAAATAAGGTTAAGTTTAGGGTTAGGTATAGGTTAAGGCATAGGTGTTAGGGTTAGGGTTAGGGTTATGGTAAGGGTTAGGGTTATGGTTATGTTTAGGGTAAGGGTTAGGGTTGAAGTTAGGGTTAGGGTTAGGGTAGGGTAAGGGTTAGGGTTAGGGTTTGGGTTAGGATTAGGGCAAGTGTAAGGGTTAGGTTTAGGGTTAGGGTTAGTTTTAGAGTTATGGTTAGGAATAGAGTAATGGTTAGGGTTAGGTTTAGGGTAAGGATTAGGGTTATGGTTAGGGTTAGGGTAAGGTTTATGGTTAGGTTAGGGTTAGGATTAGCATTAAGTTAGGGTTAGGTTTAGGGTAAGGGTAAGGGTTAGGGTTAGGTTTAGGGTTAGGGTTAGGGTAAGGGTTAGGGCTAGGGATAAGGTTAAGGTTAGGTTTAGGGTTAGGGTTAGGGTAAGGGTAAGGATAAGGCTTAGGGTTAGGGTTAGGGTGAGGGTTAGGGTTAGGGTTAGGGTTAGGGTTAGGGTTAGGGTAAGGGTTAGGGTTAGGTTTAGGGTTAGGGTAAGTGTAAGCGTTAGGGTAAGGGTTAGGTGTAGGGTTAGGTTAGGGTAAGGGTTATGTTATGGTTAGGGTTAGGGTTAGGGGTTAGGATTAGGGTTAGTTTTAGGGTAAGTATTAGGAGTTATGGTTAGGGCTTGGGTTAGGGTTAGGGTTAGGGTTAGTGTTAGGTTATGTTTAGGGTTAGGGTTAGGGTTAGGGTTAAGGTAAGGTTTAGGGTTAGGGTTAGGGTTAGGGTTAGGTTTAGGGTTAGGGTTAGGGTAAGGGTAAGGGTTACTGTAAGGGTTAGGGTTAGGGTTAGGGTTAAGGGTTAGGGTTAGGGTTAGGGTAAGGTTAGGGTTAAGGTCAGGGTTAGGGTTAGGGTTATGGTAAGGGTAAGTGTGAGTGTTAGTGTTACGGTTAGGGTTTGGGTAAGGTAAGGGTTAGGGTTAGGGTTAGGGTTAGGGTTAGGGTATGGTTAGGGTTAGGGTTAGGGTAAGGTTTAGGGTTAGGGTTAGGATTAGGGTTAGGGTTAGGGTTAGGGTAAGGGTAAGGTTTAGGCTTAGGGTTAAGTGTTAGATTTAGGGTTAGGGTTAGGGTTAGGGTTAAGGTAAGGATAAGGTTTAGGGTTAGGGTTAGGCTTAGGGTAAGGGTAGGGTTAGTGTTAGGTTTAGGGTAAGGGTAAGGTTTCGGGTTATGGTTAGGGTTAGGGTTAGGGTAAGGGTAAGAATTACTGTAAGGGTAAGGGTTAGGGTTAGGGTTAAGGTGAGTGTTAGGTTTAGGGTTAGGGGTTAGGCTTCGGGTTAGGGTAAGGGTTAGTGTAAGGGTTAGGTTTAGGGTTACGGTAAGGCTTAGGGTTAGGTTTAGCTTTAGGGTAAGGTTAAGGGTTGGGTTTACTGTTAGGGTTAGGGTTAGGATTAGGGGTTAGGGTTAGGGTTAGCGTAAGGGTTAGGGTTAGGGTTAGGGTAAGGGTAAGTGTTAGGTTTAGGTTTAGGGTAAGTGTAAGTGTTAGTGTTAGGGTTAGGGTTAGCGTTAGGATAAGGGTAAGTGTTAGGGTTAGGTTTAGGTTAAGGGATAGGGGTTAGGGTTAGGGTTAGGGTTAGGGTCAGGGTTAGGGTTAGCGTTAGGGTTAGGGTTAGAGTAAGGTTTATGGTTAGGTTAGGTTTAGGATTAGCATTAAGGTTAGGGTTAGGTTTAGGGTAAGGGTAAGGGTTAGGGTTAGGGTTAGGTTTAGGATAAGGGTAAGGGTTAGGGTTAGGGTTAGGGTTAGGGTTAGGGTAAGGGTTAGGGTTAGGGTTAGGGTTAGGTTTAGGGTTAGGGTTAATGTAATGGTAAGGGTTAGGGTAAGGGTTAGCTGTAGGGTTAGGGTTAGGGTAAGGGTTAGGGTTAGGGTTAGTGTTAGGTTTACGGTTAAGGTTAGGGTTAGGGTTAGGGTAATGTTAGGGTTAGGGTTTAGGGTTAGGGTTAGGGTTAGGTTTAGAGTCAGGTAAGGTTAAGGGTTAGGGTTAGGGTTAGGGTTAGGTTTAGAGTTAGGTTTAGGGTTAGGGTTAGGGTAAGGGTAAGGTTTAGGGTTAAGGTTAGGGTTAGGTTTAGGATTAAGGTTAGGGTTAGGTTAAGGATTAGGGTTAGGGTAAGGGTTAGGGTTAGGGTTAGGGTTCTGTTTACGGTTAGGGTTAGGGTAAGGGTAAGGTTTAGGGTTAAAGTTAGGGTTAGGGTTTAGGGTTAGGTTTAGGGTTAGGGTTAGGATAAGAGTTAGGATTAGGTTTAGGGTAAGTGTAAGGTTTAGAGTTATGGTTAGGGATAGGTTTGGTTAGGGTTAGGGTAAGAGTAACAGTTAGGGTTAGGGTTAGGGTTAGCTTTAGCGTAAGGGTTAGGGTTAGGGTTAGTGTTAGTTTTGGGGATAGGGTTAGGGTAAGGGTAAGAGTTACAGTTAGGGTTAGGGTTAGGGTTAGGGTTATGGTTAGGTGTAGGTTTAGGGTTAGAGTTAGGGTTAATGTTAAGGGTAGGGTTAGGGTTAGGGTTAGGGCTAGTGCTAGTGTTAGGAATTGGGTTAGGGGTGGGGTTAGGGTTAGGTTTAGGAGGAGGGGGAGAGGGAGGGATAGGGTTAGGATTAGGGTTAAGGGTAGGGGTAGAGTTAGGTGTAGGGTTAGGGTTAGGGGTAGAGTTATGGTTAGGGTTAGGGTTAGGTTTAGTGTAAGGGTAAGTTTTAGGGTTAGGGTTAGGTGTTAGGGTTAGGGTAAGGGTAAGGGTTAGGGCTAGGGATAAGGTTAAGGTTAGGTTTAGGGTTAGGGTTAGGGTAAGGGTAAGGATAAGGCTTAGGGTTAGGGCTAGAGTTAGGGTGAGGGTTAGGGTTAGGGTTAGGGGTTAGCGTTCGGGTTAGGGTTAGGGTTAGTGTAAGGGTTAGGGTTAGGGTTAGGTAAAGGGTAGGGTTATGGTTAGGGTTAGGGTTAGGATTAGGGGTTAGGATTAGGTTTAGTTTTAGGATAAGGGTTAGGGGTTAGGGTTAGGGTTAGGTTTAGGGTATGGTTAGGGTTAGGGTTAGTGTTAGGGTTATGGAAAGGTTTAGGGTTAGCGTTAGGTTTAGGGTTAGGGTTAGGGTTAGGGTAAGGGTAAGGTTTAGGCTTAGGGTTAAGTGTTAGATTTAGGGTTAGGGTTAGGGTTAGGGTTAGGTTTAAGGTAAGGATAAGGGTTAGGTTTAGGGTAAGTGTAAGGGTTAGGGTTAGGTTTAGGGTAAGGGTAAGGTTTCGGGTTAGGGTTAGGGTTAGGGTTAGGGTAAGGGTAAGGGTTACTGTAAGGGTAAGGGTTAGGGTTAGGGTTAGGGTGAGTGTTAGGTATAGGGTAGGGTTAGGCTTCGGGTTAGGGTTACGGTTAGCGTAAGGTTTACGTTTAGGTTTAGGGTAAGGGTTTGGGTTAGGTTTAGCGTTAGGGTAAGGTTAAGGGTTAGGGTTAGTGTTAGGGTTAGGGTTAGGATTAGGGGTTAGGGTTAGGTTTATGGTAAGGGTTAGGGTTAGGTTAAGGGTAAGTGTAAGGGATAATGTTAGGGTTAGAGTTAGGTTTAGGGTTAGGGTTAGGGTTAGCGTTAGGATAAGGGTAAGTGTTAGGGTTAGGTTTTGCTTAGGGTTAGGGTTAGGGTTAGGGTATGGGTAAGTGTTAGGATCAGGGTTAGGTTTACGGTTGGGGTAAGGGTAAGGATTGGGTTTAGGGTTAGGGTTAGGATAAGGGTTAGGGTTGGAGTTAGGGTAAGGGTAAGTGTATGGGTTAGGGTTAGAGTAAGGGTTAGGTTAGGGTTAGGGTAAGGGTAAGGTTTAGGGTTAGGAGTTATAGTTAGGGTTAAGGTTAGGGTTAAGGTAAGAGTAAGGTTTAGGGTTCGGGTTAGGTTAGGGTTACCGTTAGGGTTAGGGGTTAGGGTTCGGGTTTGGGTTAGGGTTAGGGTAAGGGTTAGGGTTAGGGTTAGGGTAAGGTTAAGGGTTAGGTTTAGGGTTAGGGTAAGTGTAAGGTTTAGGGTTAGGGTTAGGGTTAGGTTTAGGTTTAGGGTAAGGGTAAGGTTTAGGGTTAGGGTTAGGTGTTAGGGTTAGGGAAAGTGTAAGGGTTAGGGCTAAGGTTAGGGTTAAGGTTAGGTTTATGGTTAGGGTTAGGGTAAGGATAAGGCTTAGGGTTAGGGTTAGGGTGAGGGTTAGGGTTAGGGTTAGGGGTTAGGGTTCGGGTTAGGGTTAGGGTTAGGGTAAGGGTTAGGGTTAGGGTAAGTGTAAGGGTTAGGGTTAGGTTTAGGGTAAGGGTAAGGTTTCGGGTTAGGGTTAGGGTTAGGGTTAGGGTAAGGGTAAGGGTTACTGTAAGGGTAAGGGTTAGGGTTAGGGTTAGGGTGAGTGTTAGGTTTAGGGTAGGGTTAGGCTTCGGGTTAGGGTTACGGTTAGCGTAAGGGTTACGTTTAGGTTTAGGGTAAGGGTTTGGGTGAGGTTTAGCGTTAGGGTAAGGTTAAGGGTTAGGGTTAGTGTTAGGGTTAGGGTTAGGATTAGGGGTTAGGGTTAGGTTTATGGTAAGGGTTAGGGTTAGGTTTAGGTTAAGGGTAAGTGTTAGGGTTAGGGTTAAGGTAAGTGTAAGGGATAATGTTAGGGTTAGAGTTAGGTTTAGGGTTAGGGTTAGGGTTAGGGTTAGCGTTAGGATAAGGGTAAGTGTTAGGGTTAGGTTTTGCTTAGGGTTAGAGTTAGGGTTAGTGTATGGGTAAGTGTTAGGATCAGGGTTAGGTTTACGGTTGGGGTAAGGGTAAGGATTGGGGTTAGGGTTAGGGTTAGGATAAAGGTTAGGGTTGGAGTTAGGGTAAGGGTAAGTGTATGGGTTAGGGTTAGAGTAAGGGTTAGGTTAGGGTTAGGGTAAGGGTAAGGTTTAGGGTTAGGAGTTATAGTTAGGGTTAAGGTTAGGGTTAAGGTAAGAGTAAGGTTTAGGGTTCGGGTTAGGTTAGGGTTACCGTTAGGGTTAGGGGTTAGGGTTCGTGTTTGGGTTAGGGTTAGGGTAAGGGTTAGGGTTAGGGTTAGGGTAAGGTTAAGGGTTAGGTTTAGGGTTAGGGTAAGTGTAAGGTTTAGGGTTAGGGTTAGGGTTAGGTTTAGGTTTAGGGTAAGGGTAAGGTGTTAGGGTTAGGGAAAGTGTAAGGGTTAGGGCTAAGGTTAGGGTTAAGGTTAGGTTTAGGGTTAGGGTTAGGGTAAGGATAAGGCTTAGGGTTAGGGTTAGGGTGAGGGTTAGGGTTAGGGTTAGGGGTTAGGGTTCGGGTTAGGGTTAGGGTTAGGGTTAGGGTTAGGTTTAAGGTAAGGATAAGGGTTAGGGTTAGGGTAAGTGTAAGGGTTAGGGTTAGGTTTAGGGTAAGGGTAAGGTTTCGGGTTAGGGTTAGGGTTAGGGTTAGGGTAAGGGTAAGGGTTACTGTAAGGGTAAGGGTTAGGGTTAGGGTTAGGGTGAGTGTTAGGTTTAGGGTAGGGTTAGGCTTCGGGTTAGGGTTACGGTTAGCGTAAGGGTTACGTTTAGGTTTAGGGTAAGGGTTTGGGTTAGGTTTAGCGTTAGGGTAAGGTTAAGGGTTAGGGTTAGTGTTAGGGTTAGGGTTAGGATTAGGGGTTAGGGTTAGGTTTATGGTAAGGGTTAGGGTTAGGGTTAAGGTAAGTGTAAGGGATAATGTTAGGGTTAGAGTTAGGTTTAGGGTTAGGGTTAGGGTTAGGGTTAGCGTTAGGATAAGGGTAAGTGTTAGGGTTAGGTTTTGCTTAGGGTTAGGGTTAGGGTTAGGGTATGGGTAAGTGTTAGGATCAGGGTTAGGTTTACGGTTGGGGTAAGGGTAAGGATTGGGGTTAGGGTTAGGGTTAGGATAAGGGTTAGGGTTGGAGTTAGGGTAAGGGTAAGTGTATGGGTTAGGGTTAGAGTAAGGGTTAGGTTAGGGTTAGGGTAAGGGTAAGGTTTAGGGTTAGGAGTTATAGTTAGGGTTAAGGTTAGGGTTAAGGTAAGAGTAAGGTTTAGGGTTCGGGTTAGGTTAGGGTTACCGTTAGGGTTAGGGGTTAGGGTTCGTGTTTGGGTTAGGGTTAGGGTAAGGGTTAGGGTTAGGGTTAGGGTAAGGTTAAGGGTTAGGTTTAGGGTTAGGGTAAGTGTAAGGTTTAGGGTTAGGGTTAGGGTTAGGTTTAGGTTTAGGGTAAGGGTAAGGTTTAGGGTTAGGGTTAGGTGTTAGGGTTAGGGAAAGTGTAAGGGTTAGGGCTAAGGTTAGGGTTAAGGTTAGGTTTAGGGTTAGGGTTAGGGTAAGGATAAGGCTTAGGGTTAGGGTTAGGGTGAGGGTTAGGGTTAGGGTTAGGGGTTAGGGTTCGGGTTCGGGTTAGGGTTAGGGTAAGGGTTAGGGTTTGGGTTAGGGTAAGGTTTAGGGTTAGGTTTAGGGTTAGGGTAAGTGTAAGGGTTAGGGTAAGGGTTAGGTGTAGGGTTAGGTTAGGGTAAGGGTTATGTTATGGTTTGGGTTAGGGTTAGGGTTAGGGGTTAGGATTAGGGTTAGTTTTAGGGTAAGTATTAGGGGTTATGGTTAGGGCTTGGGTTAGGTTTAGGGTTAGGGTTTGGGTATGTTTAGGGTTAGGGTTAGGGTTAGGGTTAAGATAAGGTTTAGGGTTAGGGTTAGGGTTAGGATTAGGTTTAGGGTTAGGTTTAGGGTAAGGGTAAGGGTTACGGTAAGGGTTAGGGTTAGGGTTAGGGTTAAGGGTTAGGGTTAGCGTTAGGGTAAGTTTAGGGTTAGGGTCAGGGTTAGGGTTGGGGTTAGGTAAGGGTAAGTGTGAGTGTTAGGGTTAGGGTTAGGGTTTTGGTAAGGTAAGGGTTAGGGTTAGGGTTAGGGTTAGGGTATGGTTAGGGTTAGGGTTAGGGTAAGGTTTAGGGTTAGGTTTAGGGTTAGGATTAGGGTTAGGGTTAGGGTTAGGGTAAGGGTAAGGTTTAGGCTTAGGGTTCAGTGTTAGATTTAGGGTTAGGGTTAGGGTTAGGGTTAAGGTAAGGATAAGGGTTAGGGTTAGGGTTAGGGTTAGGGTAAGTGTAAGGGTTAGGGTTAGGTTTATGGTAAGGGTAAGTTTTCGGGTTAGGGTTAAGGTTAGGGTAAGGGTAAGGGTTACTGTAAGGGTAAGGGTTAGGGTTAGGGTTAGGGTGAGTGTTACATTTAGGGTAGGGTTAAGCTTCGGGTTAGGGTTACGGTTAGCGTAAGGGTTACGTTTAGGTTTAGGGTAAGGGTTTGGGTTAGGTTTAGCGTTAGGGTAAGTTTAAGGGTTAGGGTTAGTGTTAGTTTTGGGGTTAGGGTTAGGGTAAGGGTAAGGGTTACATTTAGGGGTAGGTTTAGGGTTAGGGTTAGGGTCAGGGTTAAGTGTAGGTTTAGGGTTAGAGTTAGGGTTAATATTAAGGATAGGGGTAGGGTTAGGGTTAGGGTTAGTGCTAGGGCTAGGGTTAGGGATAGGGTTAGGGGTGGGGTTAGGGTTAGGTGTAGGAGGACGTGTAGGGGTAGGGGTAGGGTTAGGATTACGGTTAGGGGTAGGGGTAAATGTAGGGGTAGGGATTGGGTTAGGGTTTGGGTTAGGGCTAGAATTATGGGTAGGGTTAGGGTTAGGGTTAGGGTTAGTTTTGGGGTTAGGGTTAGGGTTTGCGTTAGGGTTACGTTAAGGGTAAGGGTTAGGGTTAGGTTTAGTGTAAGGGTAAGTTTTCGGGTTGGGGTTAGGGTTACGGTTATGGGAAGGGTAGGGTTATTTTAAGGGTAAGGGTTAGGGTTAGGGTTAGGGTGAGTGTTATGTTTAGGGTTAGTGGGTAGGCTTCGGTTAGGATTAGGGTTAGTCTTAGGGTTAGGTTTAGGGTTAGGGTTAGGTTAAGCGTTAGGGTAAGTTTAAGGGTTAGGATTAGTGTTAGGGTTAGGGTTAGGATTAGGGGTTAGGGTTAGGGTTAGTTTTAGGGTTAGGGTTAGGGTAAGTGTAAGTGTTAGTATTATGGTTAGGGTTAGGTTTAGGGTTAGGGTTAGGGTAGGGTTAGGGTTAGCGTTAGTATAAGGGTAAGTGTTAGGTTTAGGTTAAGGAATAGGGGTTAGGGTTAGGGTTAGGGTTAGGGTTAGGTGTTCGGGTTAGGGTTATTGTTAGGTTAGAGTAAGTTTAGGGTTAGGGTCAGGGTTAGGGTTAGGGTATGGGTAAGTGTTAGGGTTACGGTTAGGGTTAGGGTTGGGGTAAGGGTAAGGGTTGGGGTTAGGGTTAGGGTCAGGGTTAGAGTAAGGGTTAGGTTATAGTTAGGGTAAGGATAAGGGTTAGGTTTACGGTGAGGGTTAGGTTTAAGTTTAGGTTTATGGTTAGGGATAGGGTTAGGATTAAGGTTAGGGTAAGGGTAAGGGTTAGGGTTAGGTTTAGGGTTAGGGGTTACGGTTAGACTTAGGTTTAGGGTTAGGGTTAGAGTAAGGGTAAGGTGTAAGGTTAGGTATAGGTTTAGGGTTAGGGTTAGGTTTATGTTTAGGGTTAGGGTAAGGCTTAGGGTTTGGTTAGGGTTAGGGTTAAGGTTAGGTTTAGGGTTAGGGTAAGGGTAAGGGTTAGGTTAGGGTTAGGGTTAGGGTAAGGGTTAGGGTTAGAGTTATGTTTAGGGTTAGGGTTAGGGTTAGGGTAAGGGTTAGGGGTAGGTTTAGGGTTAGGTTCAGGGTTAGGGTTAGGTTTAGGGTTAGGGTAAGAGTAAGGTTTAGGGATAAGGTTACGGTTAATGTTAGGGTTAGGGTTAGGGTAAGGGGAAGGGTTAGTGTTAGTTTTAGGGTTATGGTTAGCGTAAGGCTAAGGCATAGGTTTAGAGTTATGGTTAGGTTTAGGTTTAGGGTTAGGTTTAGTGTTAAGGAAAGGATAAGGGTTAGGGTTAAGGTTAGTTTTAGGGTTAGGGTTAGGGTAAGGATGAGGGTTAAGGTTAGGGTTAGGGTTAGGGTTAGATTTAGGGTAAGGGTAAGGGCTAGGGTTAGGTGTAGGGTCAGGGTTAGGTTAAGGGTAAGGGTTAGGTTTAGGGTTAGGGTTAGGGAAAGGATAAGGGTTAGGGTTAAGGTTAGGTTTAGGGTTAAGATTAAGGTTAAGGTTAGGGTTAGGGTTAGGGTAATGGTAAGGTTTAGAGTTAGGGTTAGGGTAAGGGTAAGATTTAGGGTTATGGTTAGGGTTAGGTTTAGGGTTAGGATTAGGTTTAGGGTTAGGGTAAGGGTAACGGTTAGGGTAAGGTTTAGTGTTGGGGTTTAGGTTATGGTCAGGGTAAGGGTTAGGTTACGGTTAGGGGTAGGGTAAGTGTTAGGGTTAGAGTTAGGTTTAGGGTTAGGGTTAGGGTTAGGGCAATGGTTAGGGTTAGGGTTAGGGTTAGGGTAAGGGTAAGGGTTAGTGTAGGGTTAGGTTTAGGGTTAGGTTTAGGTTTATAGTAAGGTTATATTTAAGGTTAGGGTTGGGGTTAGGGTTAGGATAAGTGTAAGGATTAGGGCAGGATTAGGGTTAGGGCTTAGGGTTAGGTTTAGGGTTAGGGGTTAGGGTTAGGGTAAGGGTTAGGGTTAGGTTTAGGGTAAGGGTAAGTTTTAGACTTAGAGTTAAGTGTTAGATTTATGGTTAGGGTTAGGGTGAGGGTTAGGGTTAGGTTTAGGTTTAGGGTTAGGGTTAGGGTTAGGATTAAGGTTAGGTTTAGGTTTAGGGTTGGGGTTACGGTAAGGGTAAGAGTTACGGTTACGGTTAGAGTTAAGGTTAGGGCTAGGGTTAGGGTTAGGGGTTAGGGTTAGGTTTAGGGTTAGGGTAAGCGTAAGGTTTAGGGTTAGGAGTTAGAGTTAGGGTGAAGGTTAGTGTAAAGGGTTAGGGTTAGGGTTAGGGTTAGGGTTAGGGTTAGGGTTAGGGTTAGGGGTTAGCGTTCGGGTTAGGGTTAGGGTTAGTGTAAGGGTTAGGGTTAGGGTTAGGTAAAGGGTAGGGTTATGGTTAGGGTTAGGGTTAGGATTAGGGGTTAGGATTAGGTTTAGTTTTAGGATAAGGGTTAGGGGTTAGGGTTAGGGCTAGGGTTAGGGTTAGGTTTAGGGTATGGTTAGGGTTAGGGTTAGTGTTAGGGTTATTGAAAGGTTTAGGGTTAGCGTTAGGTTTAGGGTTAGGGTTAGGGTAAGGGTAAGGTTTAGGCTTAGGGTTAAGTGTTAGATTTAGGGTTAGGGTTAGGGTTAGGGTTAAGGTAAGGATAAGGTTTAGAGTTAGGGTAAGTGTAAGGGTTAGGGTTAGGTTTAGGGTAAGGGTAAGGTTTCGGGTTAGGGTTAGGGTTAGGGTTAGGGTAAGGGTAAGGCTTACTGTAAGGGTAAGGGTTAGGGTTAGGGTTAGGGTGAGTGTTAGGTTTAGGGTAGGTTTAGGCTTCGGGTTAGGGTTACGGTTAGCGTAAGGGTTAGGTTTAGGGTTAGGGTAAGGGTTTGGGTTAGGTTTAGCGTTAGGGTAAGGTTAAGGGTTAGGGTTAGTGTTAGGGTTAGGGTTAGGATTAGGGGTTAGGGTTAGGTTTAGGGTAAGGGTTAGGGTTAGGTTTAGGTTAAGGGTAAGTGTTAGGGTTAGGGTTAAGGTAAGTGTAAGGGATAGTGTTAGGGTTAGAGTTAGGTTTAGGGTTAGGGTTAGGATTAGGGTTAGCGTTAACATAAGGGTAAGTGTTAGGGTTAGGTTTTGCTTAGGGTTAGGGTTAGGGTTAGGGTATTGGTAAGTGTTAGGATTAGGGTTAGGTTTACAGTTGGGGTAAGGGTAAGGGTTGGGGTTAGGGTTAGGGTTAGGATAAGGGTTAGGGTTGGAGTTAGGGTAAGGGTAAGTGTAAGGGTTAGGGTTAGAGTAAGGGTTAGGTTAGGGTTAGGGTAAGGGTAAGGGTTAGGTTTAGGGTGAGGGTTAGGGTTAAGTTTAGGTTTAGGGTTAGGGTTAGGGTTAGGAATAAGATTAGGTTTAGGTTTAGGGTTGGGGTTACGGTAAGGGTAAGAGTTAGGGTTAGGTTTAGAGTTAAGGTTAGGGCTAGGGTTAGGGTTAGGTGTTAGGGTTAGGGTTAGGGTTAGGGTATGGGTAAGGTTTAGGGTTAGTGGTTAGAGTTAGGGTTAAGGTTAGGGTTAAGGTAAGAGTAAGGTTTATGGTTCGGGTTAGGGTTAGGGTCATAGTTACGGTTATGGTTAGGTTTAGGGTAAGGGCAAGGTTTAGGTTTAGGGTTAGTTTTAGGGTAAGAGTAAGGTTTAGGGTTAGGGTTAGGTGTTAGGGTTAGGGTAAGGGTAAGGTTTAGGGCTAGGTTAGGGTCAAGGTTAGGTTTAGGGTTAGGGTTAGGGTAAAGATAAGGCTTAGGGTTAGGGTTAGGGTTAGGGTTAGGGTGAGGGTTAGGGTTAGGGTTAGGGGTTAGCGTTCGTGTTAGGGTTAGGGTTAGTGTAAGGGTTAGGGTTAGGGTTAGGGTAAGGGTAAGGGTTAGGGTTAGGGTTAGGGTAAGTTAAGGGTTAGGGTTAGTGTTAGGTTTAGGGTTATGCTTAAGTGTTAAATTTAGGGTTAGTTTCAGGGTAAGGGTTACGGTTAGGGTTAGGGTAAGGTTTATGGTTATGGTTAGGGTTAGGGTTAGGGTTAGGGTTTAGGATTAGGGTTAGTTTTAGGGTAAGGGTTAGGAGTTAGGGTTAGGGCTAGGGTTAGCGTTAGGGTTAGGTTTAGTGTAAGGATTAGGGTTAGGGTTAGGGTAAGGTTTAGGGTTAGGGTTAGGGTTAGGGTTAGCGTTCGGGGTTAGGTTTAGGAATAGGGTTAGGGTCAGGGTAAGGGTTACTCTAAGGGTAAGGTTTAGGGTTATGGTTACAGTTAAGGGTTAGGGTTAGGGTTAGGGTAAGGTTAGGTTTAGGGTCAGGGTTAGGGTTAGGGTAAGGTTAAGTTTGAGGGTTAGGGTTAGGGTTAGGGTAAGGGTAAGGGTTAGGGTTAGGGTTAGGGTTAGGGTTAGGGTAATGGTAAGGGTTAGGGTAAGGGTTAGCTGTAGGGTTAGGGTTAGGGTAAGTGTTAGGGTTAGGGTTAAGGTTAGGGTTAGGGTTAGGGTTAGGGTTTAGGGTTGGGGTTAGGTTTAGGTTTAGAGTTAGGTAAGGTTAAGGTTTAGGGTTAGGGTTGAGGGTTAGGGGTTAGGGTTAAGGTTAGGGTTAGGGTTAGGTTTAGGGTTAGGGTAAGGGTTAGGTTTAGGTTTAGGGTAAGGGTAAGGTTTAGGGTTAGGGTAAGTGTTGGGTTTGTTATTAGGATTAGGGTTAGAGTAAGGGTTAAGGTTAGGGTTAGGTTCAGGGTTAGGGTAAGGGTTAGGGTTAGGGTCAAGGTTAGTTTTGGGGTTCGGGTTAGGGTAAGGGTAAGGGTTATGGTTAGGTTTAGGGTTAGGTTTGGAGTTAGGGTTAGGGTTAGGGTAAGGGTAAGGTTTAGGGTTAAGGTTACGGTTAGGTTTAGGAGTAGGGTTAGGGTTAGGGTAAGGATTAGGGTTAGGGTAAGGGTTAGGGTTAGGGTTCAGGTTAGGTTTAGGTTTAGGGTTAGGGTAAGGGTAAGGTTTAGGGTTAAAGTTAGGGTTAGGGGTAGGGTTAGGGTTAGGGTTAGGGTTAGGTTAAGAGTTAGGGTTAGGTTTAGGGTAAGTGTAAGGTTTAGAGTTATGGTTAGGGATAGGTTTGGTTAGGGTTAGGGTAAGAATAAGAGTTAGGGTTAGGGATAGGTTTAGGTTTATCGTAAGGGTTAGGGTTAGGGTTAGGGTTAGTTTTGGGGATAGGGTTAGGGTAAGGGTAAGAGTTACAGTTACGGTTAGGTTTAGGGTTAGGGTTATGGTTAGGTGTAGGTTTAGGGTTAGACTTAGGGTTAATGTTAAGGGTAGGGGTAGGGTTAGGGTTAGGACTAGGGCTATGGTTAGGGATTGGGTTAGGGTGGGGTTAGGGTTAGGTGTAGGAGGAGGGGTAAGGGTAGGGGTAGGATTAGGATTAGGGTTAGAGGTAGGGGTAGAGGTAGGTGTAGGGTTAGGGTTAGGGTTAGGGTTAGGTGTAGAGTTATGGGTAGGGTTAGGGTTAGGTTTAGGGTAAGGGTAAGTTTTAGGGTTAGGGTTAGGTGTTAGGGTTAGGGTAAGGGTAAGGGTAGGGCTAGGGATAGGGTTAAGGTTAGGTTTCGGGTTAGGGTTAGGGTTAGGGTAAGGATAAGGCTTAGGGTTAGGGTTAGAGTTAGGGTGAGTGTTAGGGTTAGGGTTAGGGGTTAGCGTTCGGGTTAGGGTTAGGGTTAGTGTAAGGGTTAGGGTTAGGGTTAGGTAAAGGGTAAGGGTTATGGTTATGGTTAGTGTTAGGGTTAGGGTTAGGGGTTAGAATTAGGTTTAGTTTTAGGGTAAGGGTTAGGGGTTAGGCTTAGGGCTATGGTTAGGGTTAGGGTATGGTTAGGGTTAGGTTTAGAGTGAGGGTTATGGAAAGGTTTAGGGTTAGCGTTAGGGTTAGGGTTAGGGGTAGGGTAAGGGTAAGGTTTAGGCTTAGGGTTAAGTGTTAGATTTAGGGTTAGGGTTAGGTTTAGGGTTAAGGTAAGGATAAGGGTTAGGGTTAGGGTTAGGGTAAGTGTAAGAGTTAGGGTTAGGTTTAGGGTAAGGGTAAGGTTTCGCGTTAGGGTAAGGGTAAGGGTTACTGTAAGGGTAAGGGTTAGGGTTAGGGTTAGGGTGAGTGTTACGTTTAGGGTAGGGTTAAGCTTCGGGTTAGGGTTACGGTTAGCGTAAGGGTTAGGTTTAGGGTTAGTGTAAGGGTTTGGGTTCGGTTTAGCATTAGGGTAAGGTTAAGGGTTAGGGTTTGTGTTAGGGTTAGGGTTAGGATTAGGGGTTAGGGTTAGGGTTAGGTTAAGGGTAAGTGTTAGGGTTAGTGTTAGGGTAAGTGTAAGGGATAGTGTTATGGTTAGAGTTAGGTTTAAGGTTAGGGTTAGGGTTAGCGTTAGGATAAGGGGAAGTGTTAGGGTTAGGGTTAGGGTTAGGATAAGAATTAGGGTTGGAGTTATGGTAAGGGTAAGTGTTAGGGTTAGGTTTAGAGTAAGGGTTAGGTTAGGGTTAGGTTAAGGGTAAGGGTTAGGTTTAGGGTGAGGGTTAGGGTTAAGTTTAGGTTTAGGGTTAGGGTTAGGGTTAGGGTTTGGATTAAGCTTAGGTTTAGGTTTAGGGTTGGAGTTACGGTAAGGGTAAGAGTTAGGGTTAGGGTTAGACTTAAGTTTAGGGCTAGCGTTAGGGTTAGGTGTTAGGGTTAGGGTTAGGGTTAGGGTATGGGTAAGGTTTAGGGTTAGTGGTTAGAGTTAGGGTTAAGGTTGGTGTTAAGGTAAGAGTAAGGTTTATGGTTTGGTTTAGGGTTAGGGTTATGGTTAGGGTTAGGGTTAGGTTTAGGGTAAGAGTAAGGTTTAGGGTTAGGGTTAGGTTTAGGGTAAGAATAAGTTTTAGGGTTAGGGTTAGGTGTTAGGGTTAGGGTAAGGGTAAGGGTTAGGGCTAGGGTTAGGGTCAAGGTTAGGTTTAGGTTTAGGGTTAGGGTAAGGGTAAGGATAAGGCTTAGGGTTGGGGTTAGGGTTAGGGTGAGGGTTAGGGTTAGTGTTAGGGGTTAGCGTTCGGGTTGGGGTTAGGGTTAGTGTAAGGGTTTGGGTTAGCGTTAGGTAAGGGTTAGGGTTAGGGTTAGTGTTAGTTTTAGGGTTATGCTTAAGAGTTAAGGTTAGGTTTAGTTTTAGGGTAAGGGTTAGGGTTAGGGTTAGGGAAAGGGTTATGGTTATGGTTAGGGTTAGGGGTAGGGTTAAGGTTTAGGATTAGGGTTAGTTTTAGGGTAAGGGTTAGGGTTCAGGGTTAGGGTAGGGTTAGGGTTAGGGTTAGGGAAAGGGTTATGGTTATGGTTAGGGTTAGGGGTAGGGTTAAGGTTTAGGATTAGGGTTAGTTTTAGGGTAAGGGTTAGGGTTCAGGGTTAGGGTAGGGTTAGGGTTAGGGTTAGTGTAAGGGTTAGGGTTAGGATTAGGGTAAGGTTTAGGGTTAGGGTTAGGGTTAGGGTTAGGGTTCGGGGTTAAGTTTAGGATTAGGGTTAGGGTAAGTGTAAGGGTTACTCTAAGGGTATAGTTCTGGGTTATGGTTATGGTTAGGGTTTGGGTTAGAGTTAGGGTTAGGGTAAGAGTAAGGTTTCGGGTTAGGGTTTGGGTTAGGGTTAGGGTAAGGGTTAATGTTAGGGTTAGGGTTAGGGTTAGGTTTAGGGTTAGTGTTAGGGTAAGGGTAAGGGTTAGCGTGAGGGATAGGGTTAGGGTAAGGGTTAGGGTGAGGGTTAGGTTTAGGGTTAGGGGTTAGGGTTAGGGATAGGATTAGGTTAGGGTAAGGTTAGGGTTAGGGTCAGGGATAGGGTTAGGTTATGGGCAAGTGTTAGGGTTAGCGTTAGGGTTATGGTTAGGGTTAGGGTTAGAGTAAGGGTTAGGTTAGGGTTAGGGTAAAGCTAAGGGTTAGGTTTAGGGTGAGGGTTTGGGTTAAGTTTAGTTTTAGGGTTAGGATTAAGGTTAGGTTTAGGTTTAGGGTTGGGGTTACGGTAAGGGTAAGAGTTAGGATTAGGGTTAGAGTTAAGGTTAGTGCTAGGGTTAGGGTTAGGGGTTAGGGTTAGGGTTAGGGTAAGGGTAAGGTTTTGGGTTAGGGTTAGAGTTAGGGTTGAGGTTAGGGTTAAGGTAAGGGTAAGGGTTAGGGTTCGTTTTAGGTTTAGAGTTACGGTTAGGGTTAGGGTTAGGTTTAGGGTAAGGGTAAGCTTAGGGTTAGGGTTAGGGTTAGGTGTTAGGGTTAGGGTAAGGGTAAGGGTAAGGGTTAGGGCTAGGGTTAGGGTTAAGGTTAGGTTTAGGGTTAGGGTTAGGGTAAAAATAAGGCTTAGGGTTAGGGTTAGGGTTAGGGTGAGGATTAGGGTTAGGGTTAAGGGTTAGAGTTCGGGTATGGTTAGGGTTAGGGTAAGGGTTAGGTTAGGGTTAGGGTAAAGCTTCGGGTAGGGTTACGGTTAGCGTAAGGGTTAGGTTTAGGTTTAGGGTAAGGGTTTGGGTTAGGTTTAGCGTTAGGGTAAGGTTAAGGGTTAGGGTTAGTGTTAGGGTTAGGGTTAGGATTAGGGGTTAGGGTTTGGGTTAGGTTTAGGGTAAGGGTTAGGATTAGGGTTAGGTTAAGGGTAAGTGTTAGGGTTAGTGTTAGGGTAAGTGTAAGGGATAGTGTTATGGTTAGAGGTAGGTTTAGGGTTAGGGTTAGGGTTAGCGTTAGGATAAGGGAAAGTGTTAGGGTTAGGTTTTGCTTAGGGATAGGGTTAGGGTTAGGGTATGGGTAAGTGTTAGGATTAGGGTTAGGGTTACGGTTGGGGTAAGGGTAAGGTTTGGGGTTAGGGTTACGGTTAGGGTTAGGATAAGGGTTAGGGTTGGAGTTATGGTAAGGGTAAGTGTTAGGGTTAGGGTTAGAGTAAGGGTTAGGTTAGGGTTAGGGTAAGCGTAAGGGTTAGGTTTAGGGTGAGGGTTAGGGTTAAGTTTAGGTTTAGGGTTAGGGTTAGGGTTAGGATTAAGTTTAGGTTTAGGTTTAGGGTTGGGGTTACGGTAAGGGTAAGAGTTAGGGTTAGGGTTAGACTTAAGGTTAGGGCTAGCGTTAGGGTTAGGGTTAGGGTATGGGTAAGGTTTAGGGTTAGTGGTTAGAGTTAGGGTTAAGGTTGGTGTTAAGGTAAGAGTAAGGTTTATGGTTCGGGTTAGGGTTAGGGTTATGGTTAGGGTAAGGGTTAGGTTTAGGGTAACAGTAAGGTTTAGGGTTAGGGTTAGGTTTAGGTTAAGAGTAAGGTTTAGGGTTAGGGTTAGGTGTTAGGGTTAGTGTAAGGGTTAGGTTTAGGGCTAGGGTAAGGGTAAGGGTAAGGGTTAGGGTTAGTGTTAGTTTTAGGGTTATGCTTAAGAGTTAAGGTTAGGGTTAGTTTTAGGGTAAGGGTTAGGGTTAGGGTTAGGGTAAGGGTTATGATTATGGTTAGGTTTAGGGGTAGGGTTAGGTTTTAGGATTAGGGTTAGTTTGAGGGTAAGGGTTAGGGGTTAGGGTTAGGGCTAGGGTTAGGGTTAGGGTTAGTGTAAGGGTTAGGGTTAGGATTAGGGTAAGGTTTAGGGTTAGGGTTAGGGTTAGGGTTCGGGGTTAGGTTTAGGATTAGGGTGAGGGTAAGGGTAAGGGATACTCTAAGGGTAAGGTTTAGGGTTATGGTTATGGTTAGGGTTTGGGTTAGGGTTAGGGTTAGGGTAAGAGTAAGGTTTGGGGTTAGGGTTAGGGTTAGGTTTAGGGTAAGGGTAAGGGTTACTGTAAGGTTAAGGGTTAGGGTTAGGGTTAGGGTGAGTGTTAGGTTTAGGGTAGGGTTTAGGCTTCGGGTTAGGCTTAGGGTTAGAGTAAGGGTTAGGTTTAGGGTTAGGGTAAGGGTTAATTTTAAGGTTAGGGTTAGGGTTAGGTTTAGGTTTAGGGTTCGGGTAAGGGTAAGGGTTAGGGTGAGGGTTAGGGTGAGGGTTAGGGTTAGGGTAAGGGTTAGGGTTAGGGTTAGGGTTAGGCTTAAGTTTAGGGTTAGGGATAGGCTTAGGTTTAGTGTTTGGGTAATGGTTAGGGTGAGGGTTAGGTTTAGGGTTAGGGGTTAGGGTTAGGGATAGGATTAGGTTAGGGTAAGGTTAGGGTTAGGGTCAGGGATAAGGTTAGGTTATGGGTAAGTGTTAGGGGTAGCGTTAAGGTTAGGGTTGGGGTAAGGGTAAGGGTTGGGGTTAGGGTTAGGGTTAGGGTTAGGATAAAGGTTAGGGTTGGAGTTAGGGTAAGGGTAAGTGTTAGGGTTATGGTTAGGGTTAGGGTTAGAGTAAGGGTTAGGTTAGGGTTAGGGTAAAGGTAAGGGTTAGGTTTAGGGTGAGGGTTTGGGTTAAGTTTAGGGTTAGGGTTAGGATTATGGTTAGGTTTAGGTTTAGGGTTGGGGTTACAGTAAGGGTTATGGTTAGAGTTAAGGTTAGCGCTAGGGTTAGGGTTAGGGGTTATTGTTAGGGTTAGGGTTAGGGTAAGGGTAAGGTTTTGGGTTAGGGGTTAGAGTTAGGGTTGAGGTTAGGGTTAAGGTAAGGGTAAGGGTTAGGGTTCGGGTTAGGTTTAGAGTTATGGTTAGGGTTAGGGTTAGGTTTAGGGTAAGGGTAAGGTTAGGGTTAGGGTTAGGGTTAGGTGTTAGGGTTAGGGTAAGGGTAAGGGTAAGGGTTAGGGCTAGGGTTAGGGTTAAGGTTAGGTTTAGGGTTAGGGTTAGGGTAAAAATAAGGCTTAGGGTTAGGGTGAGGGTTAGGGTTAGGGTTAAGGGATAGAGTTCGGGTAGGGTTAGGGTTAGGGAAAGGGTTAGGGTTAGGGTTAGGGTAAAGGTTAGGGTTAGGGTTACGGTTATGGTAAGGGTAAGGGTTAGGGTTAGCGTTAGGTTTAGGGTTATGGTTAAGTGTTAAGGTTAGGGTTAGTTTTAGAGTAAGGGTTAGGGTTAGGGTTAGGGTAAGGGTTATGGTTAGGGTTAGGGTTAGGGTCAGGGTTAGGGGTTAGGATAAGAGTTAGTTTTAGGGTAAGGGTTAGGGGATAGAGTTTGGGCTAGTGTTATGGTTAGGGTTAGGGTATGGTTAGGGTTAAGGTTAGGGTTAGGGTTAGGGTTAGGGTAAGGTTTTGGATTCGGGGTTAGGTTTAGGTTTAGGGTTAGGGTTAGGGTAAGGTTAGGGTTAGGGTCAGGGTTAGGGATTGGGTAAGGGTAAGTGTGAGAGTTAGGGTTAGGGTTAGGGTTAGGTTAAGGGTACGGGTTAGGGTTAGGGTATGGTTAGGGTTGGGGTTAGGGTTAGGGTTAGGGTAAGGTTTAGGGTTAGGGTTACGGTTAGGGTTAGGGTAAGGGTAAGGGTAAGGTTTAGGCTAAGGGTTCAGTGTTACATTTAGGGTTAAGGTTAGGGTTAGGGTTAGCGTAAGGATAAGGGTTAGGGTTAGGTTTAGGGTAAGGGTAAGGTTTCGGGTTAGGGTTAGGGTTAGGGTAAGGGTAATGGTTACTATAAGGGTAAGGGTTAGGGTTAGGCTTAGGGTGAGTGTTAGGTTTAGGGTTAGGGGTTAGGGTTAGGGTTAGGGTTAGGGTTAGGGTTAGGGTTAGGTTTAGAGTTAGTTGAAGCGTTAGGGTTAGGTTTAGCGTTAGGGTAAGGTTAAGGGTTAGGGTTAGTGTTAGGGTTAGAATTAGGGGTCAGGGTTAGGTTTAGGGTAAGTGTAAGTGTTAGGGTTAGGGTTAGGGTAAGTGTAAGGGTTAGTGTTAGGTTTAGGGTTAGGTTTAGGGTTAGGTTTATGGTTACGGTTAGCGTAGGATAAGTGTAAGTGTTAGGGTTAGGGTTAGGGTTAGGGATAGGGTTTAGGTTTAGGGTTAGTGTTAGAGTAAGGGTAAGGGTTAGAGTTAGGGTTAGGGTAAGGGTAAGGATTAGGGTTAGGGTAAGTATTTGGGTTAGAGTTAGGGTTAGGTAACGGTAAGGGTTAGGATTAGGGAAAGTGTTAGGTTTAGGGTTAGGGTAAGGGTTAGAGTTAGGGTTAAGGTAAGGGTAAGCGTTAGGTTTAGGGTGAGTCTTAGGGTTAAGTTTTGGTTTAGTTTTAGGGTTAGGTTTAGGATTAAGTTTAGGTTTAGGTTTAGGGTTGGGGTTACGTTAAGGGTAAGATTTAGGGTTAGGGTTAAAGTTAAGGTTAGGGTTAGCGTTTGGGTTAGGGTTAAAGTTAGGGTTAGGGAAATGGTAAGGGTTAGGGTTAGGGCTAGGGTTAGGGTTAGGGGTTAGAGTTAGGGTTAAGGTTAGGGTTAAGGTAAGAGCAATGGTTACGGTTCGGGTTAGGGTTAGGGTTAGGGTTATGTTTAGGGTAAGGGTAAGGTTTAGGTTTAGGATTAGGTTTAGGTTTAGGGTAAGGGTAAGGTTAGGGTTTGGGTTAGTGGTTAGGGTTACGGTAAAGGTAAGGGTTAGGGATAGGGTTAGGGTTAAGGTTAGGTTTAGGTTTAGGGTTATGGTAAGGATAATGGTTAGGGTTAGGGTTATTGTTAGGGTGAGGATTAGGGTTGTGGTTAGGGGTTAGGGTTTTCGTTAGGGTTAGGTTAAGGGTTAGAGTTAGGGTTAGGGTAAGGCTTAGGGTTAGGGTTAGGGTTAGGGTAAGGTTAAGGGTTAGGGTTAGTTTTAGGGTAAGTGTTAGGGTTACGGTTAGGTTAAGGGTTATGTTTATGGTTAGGGTTAGGGTTTGGGGTTAGGATTAGGGTTAGTTTTAGGGTAAGGGTTAGGGGTAAGGGTTAGGGTTAGGGTTAGTTTTAGGGTTAGGGTTAGGGTTATGTTAGGGAAAGGGTAAGGTTTAGGGTTTTGGTTAGGGTTGGGGTAAGGGTTAGGGTTAGGGTTAGGGTAAAGGTTAGGTTTGGGTTTTGGTTAGGGTTAGGGTTAGGGTTAGGGGTTAGTGTTAGGGTTAGGGTTAGGGTTAGGATAAGGGTAAGGGTTAGGGTTAGGTTTAAGGTTAGGGTGAGGTTTAGGGTTAGGGTTAGGGGTTAGGGTTAGGGTTAGGGTTAGGGTAAGGGTTAGGTTTAGGGTTAGGGAAAGGTTTAGGTTTAGGTTAGGGTAAGGGTTAGGGTTAGGGTAAGGATTAGGTTTAGGGTTAGGTTAGGGTTAGGTTAAGGGTTAGGGTTAGGGTAAGGGTAAGTGTTAGGGTTAGGGTTAGGGTTAGGATTATGGTGAGGTTATGGTTAAAAGATTGGGTTAGGGTTAGGGTTAGGTTTGGGGTTAGGGATAGGGGTATGGTTAGGGTTAGGGTTAGGGCAATGTATGGGTTAGGTTTGGGGATTGGGTTAGAGTTAAGGAAAGGGTAAATGTTAGGGTTATGTTTAGGGTTAGGGTAAGTGTAAGGGTATGGTTTAGGGTTAGGGTTTGGGTTAGGGAAAGAATAAGGGTTAGGGTTAGGGTTAGGGTAAGAATTAGGGTTAGGGTTAAGGTTAGGGTAAGGGTTATGATTAGGTTAGGGTTAGGATTAGCATTAAGGTTAGGGTTAGGGTTAGGGTAAGGGTCAGGGTTAGGGTTAGGGTTAGGGTTAGGGTTAGGGGTTAGTGTTAGGGTTAGTGTTAGGGTTAGGATAAGGGTAAGGGTTAGGGTTAGGTTTAAGGTTAGGGTGAGTTTTAAGTTAGGGTTAGGGGTTAGGGTTCCGGTTAGGGTTAGGGTAAGGGTTAGATGTAGGGTTAGTGTAAGGTTTAGGTTTAGGTAAGGGTAAGGGTTAGTGTTAGTGTAAGTGTTAGGTTTAGGATTAGGTTAGGGTTAGGTTAAGGGTTAGGGTTAGGGTTAGGTTAATGGTAAGTGTTAGGGTTAGTGTTAGGGTTAGGGTTATGGTTAGGTTAAGGGTAAGAGATAGGGTTAGGGTTAGGGTTAGGGTTAGGTTTGGGGTTAGGGATAGGGGTACGGTTAGGGTTAGGGTTAGGGCAATGTAAGGGTTAGGTTTGGGGTTAGGGTTAGAGTTAAGGAAAGGGTAAGGGTTAGGGTTATGTTTAGGGTTAGGGTAAGGGTAAGGGTAAGGTTTAGGGTTAGGGTTTGCGTTAGGGAAAGAGTAAGGGTTAGGGTTAGGGTTAGGGTAAGAATTAGGGTTAGGGTTAGGTTTAGGGTAAGGGTTATGGTTAGGTTAGGGTTAGGATTAGCATTAAGGTTAGGGTTAGGGTTAGGTTAAGGGTAAGGGTTAGGGTTAGGGTTAGGGTTAGGGGTTAGGGTTAGTGTTTAGGGTTACTGTAAGGTTTAGGGTTAGGGTTAGGGTTAGGGTTAGGTTTAGGGTTAAGGTTAGGGTAAGGGTAAGGGTTAGGGTGAGGGTTAGTGTTAGGGTAAAGATTCGTGTTAGGGTTAGTGTTAGGGTTAGGTTTAAGTTTAGGGTTAGGGTTAGGGTTAGGGTTAGGTGTTAGGGTTAGGTTTAGTGTAAGATTAAGGTTTAGGGTTAGGGTTAGTGTTAGGGGTTAGGGTTAGGGTTATGGTTAGGTTTACTGTAAGGGTAAGGGTTAGGTTTAGGGTTAGGGTTAGGGTAAGGGTAAGGGTTACGGTTAGGGTTAGGGTCAGGGTAAGGGTTAGGGTTAGGGTTAGTGTTGGGGTTAGGTTTAAGGTTAGGGATAGGGTTAGGTTTAGGGTTAGGTTTAGGGTTAGGGGTTAGGTTTAGGGTTAGGGTAAGGGTAAAGTTTAGGGTTAGGGTTAGGGTTAGGGGTTACGGTTAGGGTTAGGGTTAGGTAAGTGTAAGGGTTAGTGTTAGGGTTAGGGTTAGGTTTAGGTGTAGGGTTAGGGTTAGGGTTAGCGTTAGTATAAGTGTAAGTTTTAGGGTTAGGGTTAGGTTAAGGGATAGATGTTTGGGTTAGGGTTAGGGTTATAGTAATGGTTAGGGTAAGGGTTAGGGTTAGGATTAGGGGTAGGTTTGTGGTTAGGGTTAGGTTAAATAAGGTTAAGTTTAGGGTTCGTTATAGGTTAAGGCATAGGTGTTAGGGTTAGGATTAGGGTTATGGTAAGGGTAAGGGTTAGGGTTAGGGTTAGGGTTAGGGTAAGGGTTAGGGTTAAAGTTAGGGTTAGGGTTAGGGTTAGGGTAAGGGTAATGGTTAGGGTTAGGGTTTGGGTTAGGGTTAGGGCAAGTGTAAGGGTTAGGTTTAGGGTTAGGGTTAGATTTAGAGTTAATTTTTGGGATAGAGTAAGGGTTTGGGTTAGGTTTAGGGTAAGGATTAGGGTTAGGGTTAGGGTTAGGGTAAGGGTTATGGTTAGGTTAGGGTTAGGATTAGCATTAAGTTAGGGTTAGGTTTAGGGTAAGGGTAAGGGTTAGGGTTAGGGTTAGGGTTAGGGTTAGGGTAAGGGTAAGGGTAAGGGTTAGGGTTAGGGCTAGGGTTAGGGTTAGGGTTAGGGTTAGGGTTAGGGTATGGTTAGGGTTAGGGTTAGACTTAGGGTTGTGGAAATGTTTAGGATTAGCGTTAGGGTTAGGGTTAGGGTTAGGGTTAGGGTAAGGGTAAGGTTTAGTCTTAGGGTTAAGTGTTAGATTTAGGGTTAGGGTTAGGGTAAGTGTAAGGGTTAGGGTTAGGTTTAGGGTAAGGGTAAGGTTTCGGGTTAGGGTTAGGGCTAGGGTAAGGGTAAGGGTTACTGTAAGGTAAGGGTTAGGGTTAGGGTGAGGGTGAGTGTTAGGTTTAGGGTAGGGTTAGGCTTCGGGTTAGGGTTACGGTTAGTGTAAGGGTTAGGTTTAGGGTTAGGGAATGGGTTTGGGTTAGGTTTAGCGTTAGGGTAAGGTTAAGGGTTAGGGTTAGTGTTAGGGTTAGGGTTAGGATTAGGGGTTCGGGTTAGGGTTAGGTTTATGGTAAGGGTTAGGTTTAGGGTTAGGGTAAGGGTAAGTGTTAGGGTTAGGGTTAGGGTAAGTGTAAGGGTTAGGGTTAGGGTTAGACTTAGGTTTAGGGTTAGGGTTAATGTTAGGGTTAGCGTTAGGATAAGGGTAAGTTTTAGGGTTAGGTTTTGCTTCGGGTTAGGGTTAGGGTTAGGGTTAGGGTTAGGATAAGGGTTAGGGTTGGAGTTAGCATAAGGGTAAGTGTTTGGGTAATGGTTAGGGTTAGGGTTAGAGTAAGGGTTAGGTTAGGGTTAGGGTAAGGGTAAGGGTTAGGTTTCGGGTGAGGGTTAGGGTTAAGTGTAGGTTTATGGTTAGGGTTAGGGTTAGGATTAAGGTTAGGTTTAGGTTTAGGTTTGGGGTTACGGTAAGGGTAAGAGTTAGGATTAGGTTTAGAGTTAAGGTTAGGGCTAGTGTTAGGGTTAGGGGTTATGGTTAGGGTTAGGGTAAGAGTAAGGTTTTGGGTTAGGGGTTATAGTTAGGGTTGAGGTTAGGGTTAAGGTAAGGGTAAGGGTTAGGATTTGGGTTAGAGTTAGGGTTACGGTTAGGGTTAGGATTAGGTTTAGGGTAAGGGTAAGGTTGGGGTTAGGGTTAGGGTTAGGTGTTAGGGTTAGTGTAAGGGTAAGGGTTAGGGCTAGGGTTAGGGTTAAGGTTAGGTTTAGGGTTAGGGTTAGGGTAAGAATAAGGCTTAGGGTTAGGGTTAGGGCGAGGGTGAGGGTTAGGGTTAAGGGTTAGGGTTCGGGTAGGGTTAGGGTTAGTGTAAGGGTTAGGGTTAGGGTAAGGGTTAGGTTTAGGGTTAGTATTACGGTTAGGGTAAGTGTAAGGGTTAGGGTTAGTGTTA
This sequence comes from Megascapheus bottae, assembly GCA_024803745.1. Lineage (NCBI taxonomy): Eukaryota > Metazoa > Chordata > Mammalia > Rodentia > Geomyidae > Megascapheus > Megascapheus bottae. Next base: position 198,344 of record JANJXV010000867.1, on the reverse strand, counting down.
GGTTTAGGGTTATGGTTAAGTGTTAAGGTTAGGGTTAGTTTTACAGTAAGGGTGAGGGTTAGGGTTAGGGTAAGGGTTATGGTTATGGTTAGGGTTAGGGGTTAGGATTAGAGTTAGTTTTAGGGTAAGGGTTAGGGGTTAGGGTTAGGGCTAATGTTAGGGTTAGGGTTAGGGTTAGGGTATGGTTAGGGTTAAGGTTAGGGTTAGGGTTAGGGTCCGGTTTAGGGTTAGGGTTAGAGTTAGGGTTAGGGTTCGGGGTTAGGTTTCGGGTTAGGGTTAGGCATGGGTAAGGGTTACTGTAAGGGTAAGGGTTAGGGTTAGGGTTAGTGTTTAGTGTTAGGGTTAGTGTTAGGGTAAGGTTAGGGTTAGGGTCAGGGTTAGGGTTAGGGTAAGGGTAAGTGTGAGAGTTAGGGTTAGGGTTAGGGTTAGGTTAAGGGTACGGGTTAGGGTTAGGGTTAGGGTTTCGTTAGGGTTAGGGTTAGGGTTAGGGTAAGGTTTAGGGTTAGGGTTAGGGTTAGGGTTAGGGTAAGGGTAGGGTTTAGGCTTAGTGTTAAGTGTTGGATTTAGTATTAGGGTTAGGCTTAGGGTTAATGTAAGGATAAGGGTTAGGGTTAGGGTTAGATTTAGGGTAAGGGTAAGGGTTAGGGTTAGGTTTATGGTAAGGGTAAAGTTTAGGGTTAGGTTAAGTGTTAGGTTTGTTATTAGGGTTAGGGTAAGAGTAAGGGTTAGGGTTAGTGTTAGGGTCAGGGTAGGGTAAGGGTTAGGGTTAGGGTCAGGGTTAGGGTTAGGGTAAGAATAAGTGTTATTTTTAGGGTTAGGGTTAGGGTAAGTGTAATGGTTAGGGTTAGGGTTAGGGTTAGGGTAAGGGTTAGGGTTAGGGTTAGGGTTAGGGTAAGGTTACGTGTTAGGGTTAGGGTTAGGGTTAGGGTTAGGGTAAGGGTTAGGGTTTGGTTAGGGTTAGCGTTAGGGTAAGGGTAAGGGTTAGGGTTAGGTTTAGGGTTATGTTTAGGTTTAGGGTTAGGGTTAGGGTTAGGTTTAGGGTTAGATTTAGGTTTAGGGTTAGGGTTAGGGTAAGGGTAAGTGTAAGGGTAAGGGTTAAGTTTAGGGTTTAGGTTAGGGATAGGGTTTGGGTTAGGGTTAGGGTTAGGGTTAGGAAAATGATACGGGTTAGGGTTAGGGCTAGGCTTAGGGTTAGGGGTTAGGGTTAGGGTTAGGGTTAGGGGAAGGGTAGGTTTAGGGTTGTGGGTTAGAGTTAGGGTTAAGGTAAGGGTAAGGGTTAGGTTTCGGGTTAGGGTTAGGTTTAAGTTAGGGTTAGTTTTAGGTTTAGGTTAAGGGTAAGGTTTAGGGTTAGGGTTAGGGTTAGGTTTAGGGTAATGGTAAGGTTTAGGGTTAGGGTTAGGATTAGGGTAAGGGTAAGGGTTAGGTTTAGGGTTAAGTTTGGGCATAGGGTTAGAGTTAGGGTTAGGGGTTAGGGTTCAAGTTAGGGTTGGGGTTAGGGTAAGGGTTAGGGTTAAGGTTAGGGTAAGGGTTAGGGTTAGGGGTTAGGGTTAGGGTTAGGGTAAGGGTTAGAGTTAGGGTTAGGGTAAGGGTAAGCGTTAGGGTTAGTGTTAGGGTTAGGGGTTAGGGTGTGGGGTAGGGTTAGGGTAAGGTTTAGGGTTAGGTTTAGTGTAAGGGTAAGTGTTAGGGTTAGGGTTAGGTTAGGGTAAGGGTATGGGTTAGTGTTGGGGTTAGGTTTAGGGTTAGGGTTAGGGGTAGGGTAAGGTTTACTGTTAGGGTTAGGGTTAGGGTTAGAGTAAGGGTTAGGGTTAGGGTTAGGGTAAGGGTAAGGATTAGTGTTAGGGTTAGTGTTAAGTTATGTTTAGGGTTATGGTTAGGGTAAGGTTAACTGTTAGGGTTAGGGTTAGGGTTAGAGTAAGGGTTAGGGTTAAGGTTAGGGTTAGGGTATGGGTAAGTGTTAGGTTTAGGGTTAGGGTTAGGGTAAGGATAAGGGTTAGGGTTTGGGTTAGGGTGAGGGAAAGGTTTAGGGTTAGGGTAAAGTTAGGGTTAGGTTTAGGGTTAGGGTTAGGTTTAGGAGTAGGGGTAGGATAAGGGTCAGGGTTAGGGTTAGGTTTAGGGTTGGGGTTAAGGTTAGGGTTAGGGTTAGGGTAAGGGTAAGGGTTAGGGTTAGGGTTAGGGTTAGGGTAATGGTTAGGGTTAAGGTTAGGTTAGGGTGAGTGTTAGGGTTAGAGTTAGGGTTAGTGTTTAGGGTTAGGGATAGGTTTACGATTAAGGTTAGGGTTAGGTTTAGTTTAAGGGTGAGGGTTAGGTTTAGGGGAATGGGAAGAGTTAGATTTAGGGTTAGGGTTAGTGTTAGTGTTTAGGGTTAGGGATAGGTTTAAGCTTACGGTTAGTTTTAGGTTTAGTGTAAGGGTGAGGGTTAGGGATAGGGGAAGGGGAAGGGTTAGAGTTAGGGTTAGGGTTAGTGTTAGGGTTTAGGGTTAGGGTTAGGGTAAAGGTTAGGGTTAGGGTTAGGGTTAGGGTAAGGGTAAGTGTTAGGGATAGGGTTAGTGTTAGGGTAAGGGTAAGTGTTAAAGGTAGGGTTAAGGTTAGGTTTAGGGTTAGGATAAGGGTAAGGGTTAGGGTCAGGGATAGGGTTAGGATTAGGGGTTAGGGTTAGGGTTAGGGTTTGGATAACGGGAAGGGTTGGGGTTAGGGTTAGGTTTAGGGTTAGGTTCAGGGTTAGGGTTAGGGTAAGCGTAGGTGTTAGGGTTAGGGTTAGGTTTAGGGTTAGGTTTAGGGTTAGGGTTATGTTAATGGTTAGGGTCAGGGTTAAGATTAGGGTTAGGGTTAGGGTTAGGGTTAGGGTAATTTTAAGGGTTAGGGTTAGGGTAAGGGTTAGGGTTACGGGTTAGGGTAAGGGTTAGGGTTAAGGTTAGGGTTAGGGTTAGGTTTAGGGTAAAAGTTAGAGTTAGTGTTAGGGTTAGGGTTAGGGGAAGGGTAAGTGTTTGGGTTAGGGGTAGGGTTAGGGTTAGGTTAAGGGTAAGGATTAGGGTTAGGGTTAGGTTTAGGGTTAAGTTTAGGGTTAGGGTTTGGGTTAGCGTTAGGATTAGTGTGAGGTTTAGGTTTAGGTTTAGGGTTAGGGTAAGGTTAAGTGTTAGGGTTAGGGTTAGGGTTAGGGTTAGTGTACGCGTTAGGGTTGGGTTAGGGTTAAGGTTAGGGTAAGGGTTAGAGTTAGGGTTAGATTTAGGGTAAGGGTTAGGTTTAGGGTTAGGTTAAGGGTTATGGTTATGGTTGGGTTTAGGGTTAGGGTTAGGGTTAGGGGTTAGGGGTTAGGATTAGGGTTAGTTTTAGGGTAAGGGTTAGGGGTAAGGGTTAGGGTTAGGGTTAGTTTTAGGGTTATGGTTAGGGTTATGTTAGGGAAAGGGTAAGGTTTAGGGTTTTGGTTAGGGTTGGGGTAAGGGTTAGGGTTAGGGTTAGGGTAAAGGTTAGGTTTTGGTTTTGGTTAGGGTTAGTGTTAGGGTTAGGGATTAGTGTTAGGGTTAGGATACGTGTAAGGGTTAGGGTTAGGTTTAAGGTTAGGGTGAGGTTTAGGGTTAGGGTTAGGGGTTAGGGTTCGGGTTAGGGTTAGGGTAAGGGTTAGGTGTAGGGTTAGGGTAAGGTTTAGGTTTAGGTTAGGGTAAGGGTTAGGGTTAGTGTAAGGGTTAGGTTTAGGGTTTGGTTAGGGTTAGGTTAAGGGTTAGGGTTAGGGTTAGGGTAAGGGTAAGTGTTAGGGTTAGGGTTAGGGTTAGGGTTAAGGTTAGGTTAAGGGTAAGAGATAGGATTAGGGTTAGGGTTAGGGTTAGGTTTGGGGTTAGGGATAGGGGTACGGTTAGGGTTAGGGTTAGGGCAAAGTAAGGGTTAGGTTTGGGGTTGGGGTTAGAGTTAAGGAAAGGGTAAGGGTTAGGGTTATGTTTAGGGTTAGGGTAAGGGTAAGGGTAAGGTTTAGGGTTAGGGTTTGGGTTAGGGAAAGAGTAAGGATTAGGGTTAGGGTAAGAATTAGGGTTAGGGTTAGGTTTAGGGTAAGGTTTATGGTTAGGTTAGTGTTAGGATTAGCATTAAGGTTAGGGTTAGGGTTAGGGTAAGGGTAAGGGTTAGGGTTAGGGTTAGGGTTAGGGGTTAGGGTTAGTGTTTAGGGTTACTGTAAGGTTTAGGGTTAGGGTTAGGGTTAGGGTTAGGTTTAGGGTTAAGTTTAGGGTTAGGGTTTGGGTTAGCGTTAGGATTAGTGTGAGGATTAGGTTTAGGTTTAGGGTTAGGGTAAGGGTAAGTGTTAGGGTTAGGGTTAGGGTTAGGGTTAGTGTACGCGTTAGGGTTGGGTTAGGGTTAGGTTTAGGGTAAGGGTTAGAGTTAGGGTTAGTTTTAGGGTAAGGGTTAGGTTTAGGGTTAGGTTAAGGGTTATGGTTATGGTTGGGTTTAGGGTTAGGGTTAGGGTTAGGGGTTAGGGGTTAGGATTAGGGTTAGTTTTAGGGTAAGGGTTAGGGGTAAGGGTTAGGGTTAGGGTTAGTTTTAGGGTTATGGTTAGGGTTATGTTAGGGAAAGGGTAAGGTTTAGGGTTTTGGTTAGGGTTGGGGTAAGGGTTAGGGTTAGGGTTAGGGTAAAGGTTAGGTTTGGGTTTTGGTTAGGGTTAGTGTTAGGGTTAGGGATTAGTGTTAGGGTTAGGATACGTGTAAGGGTTAGGGTTAGGTTTAAGGTTAGGGTGAGGTTTAGGGTTAGGGTTAGGGGTTAGGGTTCGGGTTAGGGTTAGGGTAAGGGTTAGGTGTAGGGTTAGGGTAAGGTTTAGGTTTAGGTTAGGGTAAGGGTTAGGGTTAGTGTAAGGGTTAGGTTTAGGGTTTGGTTAGGGTTAGGTTAAGGGTTAGGGTTAGGGTTAGGGTAAGGGTAAGTGTTAGGGTTAGGGTTAGGGTTAGGGTTATGGTTAGGTTAAGGGTAAGAGATAGGGTTAGGGTTACGGTTAGGGTTAGGTTTGGGGTTAGGGATAGGGGTACGGTTAGGGTTAGGGTTAGGGCAATGTAAGGGTTATGTTTGGGGTTGGGGTTAGATTTAAGGAAAGGGTAAGGGTTAGGGTTATGTTTAGGGTTAGGGTAAGGGTAAGGGTAAGGTTTAGGGTTAGGGTTTGGGTTAGGGAAAGAGTAAGGATTAGGGTTAGGGTAAGAATTAGGGTTAGGGTTAGGTTTAGGGTAAGGTTTATGGTTAGGTTAGTGTTAGGATTAGCATTAAGGTTAGGGTTAGGGTTAGGGTAAGGGTAAGGGTTAGGGTTAGGGTTAGGGTTAGGGGTTAGGGTTAGTGTTTAGGGTTACTGTAAGGTTTAGGGTTAGGGTTAGGGTTAGGGTTAGGTTTAGGGTTAAGGTTAGGGTTAGGTTTAGGGTTATGGTTAGGGTAAAGGTAAGGGTTAGGGTGAGGGTTAGTGTTAGGGTAAGGATTCGTGTTAGGGTTAGTGTTAGGGTTAGGTTTAAGTTTAGGGTTAGGGTTAGGGTTAGGGTTAGGTGTTAGGGTTAGGGTTAGTGTAAGATTAAGGTTTAGGGTTAGGGTTAGTGTTAGGGGTTAGGGTTAGGGTTATGGTTAGGTTTAGGGTAAGGGTAAGGGTTAGGTTTAGGGTTAGGGTTAGGGTAAGTGTGAGGGTTACGGTTAGGGTTAGGGTCAGGGTAAGGGTTAGGGTTAGGGTTAGTGTTGGGGTTAGGTTTAAGGTTAGGGTTAGGGTTAGGTTTAGGGTTAGGTTTAGGGTTAGGGGTTAGGTTTAGGGTTAGGGTAAGGGTAAAGTTTAGGGTTAGGGTTAGGGTTAGGTGTTACGGTTAGGGTTAGGGTTAGGGTAAGTGTAAGGGTTAGTGTTAGGGTTAGGGCTAGGTTTAGGTTTAGGGTTAGGGTTAGGGTTAGCGTTAGTATAAGCGTAAGTTTTAGGGTTAGGGTTAGGTTAAGGGATAGGTGTTTGGGTTAGAGTTAGGGTTAGGGTAATGGTTAGGGTAAGGGTTAGGGTTAGGATTAGGGGTAGGTTTGTGGTTAGGGTTAGGTTAAATAAGGTTAAGTTTAGGGTTAGGTATAGGTTAAGGCATAGGTGTTAGGGTTAGGGTTAGGGTTATGGTAGGGGTAAGGGTTAGGGTTAGGGTTAGGGTTAGGGTAAGGGTTAGGGTTAAATTTAGGGTTAGGGTAAGGGTTAGGGTAAGGGTAAGGGTTAGGGTTAGGGTTTGGGTTAGGGTTAGGGCAAGTGTAAGGGTTATGTTTATGGTTAGGTTTAGTTTTAGAGTTAAGGTTAGGGATAGAGTAAGGGTTAGGGTTAGGTTTAGGGTAAGGATTAGGGTTAGGGTTAGGGTTAGGGTAAGGGTTATGGTTAGGTTAGTGTTAGGATTAGCATTAAGTTAGGGTTAGGTTTAGGGTAAGGGTAAGGGTTAGGGTTAGTGTTAGGGTTAGGGTTAGGGTAAGGGTAAGGGTAAGGGTTAGGGTTAGGGCTAGGGTTAGGGTTAGGGTTAGCGTTAGGGTTAGGGTTAGGGTTAGGGTAAGGGTAAGGTTTAGTCTTAGGGTTAAGTGTTAGATTTAGGGTTAGGGTTAGGGTTAGGGTAAGTGTAAGGGTTAGGGTTAGGTTTAGGGTAAGGGTAAGGTTTCGGGTTAGGGTTAGGGTTAGGGTAAGGGTAAGGGTTACTGTAAGGGTAAGAGTTAGGGTTAGGGTGAGGGTGAGTGTTGGGTTTAGGGTAGGGTTAGGCTTCGGGTTAGTGTTACGGTTAGTGTAAGGGTTAGGTTTAGGGTTAGGGTATGGGTTTGGGTTAGGTTTAGTGTTAGGGTAAGGTTAAGGGTTAGGGTTAGTGTTAGGGTTAGGGTTAGGATTAGGGGTTAGGGTTAGGGTTAGGTTTAGGGTAAGGGTTAGGGTTAGGGTTAGGGTAAGGGTAAGTGTTAGGGTTAGGGTTAGGGTAAGTATAAGTGTTAGGGTTAGGGTTAGACTTAGGTTTAGGGTTAGGGTTAATGTTACGGTTAGCGTTAGGATAAGGGTAAGTTTTGGGTTAGGTTTTGCTTAGGGTTAGGGTTAGGGTTAGGGTTAGGATAAGGGTTAGGGTTGGAGTTAGGGTAAGGGTAAGGGTTAGGTTTAGGGTGAGGGTTAGGGTTAAGTGTAGGTTTAGGGTTAGGGTTAGGGTTAGGATTAAGGTTAGGTTTAGGTTTAGGGTTGGGGTTACGGTAAGGGTAAGAGTTAGGATTAGGTTTAGAGTTAAGGTTAGGGCTAGTGTTAGGGTTAGGGGTTATGGTTAGGGTTAGGGATAGGGTTAGGGTAAGAGTAAGGTTTTGGGTTAGTGGTTAGAGTTAGGGTTGAGGTTAGGGTTAAGGTAAGGGTAAGGGTTAGGGTTTGGGTTAGAGTTAGGGTTACGGTTAGGGTTAGGGTTAGGTTTAGGGTAAGGGAAAGGTTAGGGTTAGGGTTAGGGTTAGGTGTTAGGGTTAGTGTAAGGGTAAAGGTTAGGGCTAGGGTTAGGGTTAAGGTTAGGTTTAGGGTTAGGGTTAGGGTAAAAATAAGGCTTAGGGTTAGGGTTAGGGTTAGGGCGAGGGTTAGGGTTAGGGTTAAGGGTTAGGGTTCGGGTACGGTTAGGGTTAGGGTAAGGGTTAGGGTTAGGGTAAGGGTTAGGGTTAGGGTTAGGGTTACGTTTAGGGTAAGGGTAAGGGTTAGGGTTAGTGTTAGGTTTAGGGTTATGGTTAAGTGTTAAGGTTAGGGTTAGTTTTACAGTAAGGGTGAGTGTTAGGGTTAGGGTAACGGTTATGGTTATGGTTAGGGTTAGGGTCAGGGTTAGGGGTTAGGATTAGAGTTAGTTTTAGGGTAAGGGTTAGGGGTTAGGGTTAGGGCTAATGTTAGGGTTAGGGTTAGGGTTAGGGTATGGTTAGGGTTAAGGTTAGGGTTACGGTTAGGGTAAGGTTTAGGGTTAGGGTCAGAGTTAGGGTTAGGGTTCGGGGTTAGGTTTAGGGTTAGGGTTAGGTTATGGGTAAGGGTTACTGTAAGGGTAAGGGTTAGGGTTAGGGTTAGTGTTTAGTGTTAGGATTAGTGTTAGGGTAATGTTAGGGTTAGGGTCAGGGTTAGGGTTAGGGTAGGGGTAGGTGTGAGAGTTAGGGTTAGGGTTAGGTTTAGGTTAAGGGTACGGGTTGGGGTTAGGTTTACGGTATGGTTAGGGTTAGGGTTAGGGTTAGGGTAAGGTTTAGGTTAGGGTTAGGGTTAGGGTAAGGGTAAGGTTTAGGCTTAGTGTTAAGTGTTAGATTTAGTGTTAGGGTTAGGGTTAGGTTTAGGGTTAGGTTTAGGGTAAGGGTAAGGGTTGGGGTTAGGTTTAGGGTAAGGGTAAGGTTTCGGGTTAGGGTTAGGGTTAGGGTTAGGGTAAGGGTAACGGTTACTGTAAGGGTAAGGGTTAGGGTTAGGCTTAGGGTGAGTGTTAGGTTTAGGGTTAGTTTAGGTGTTAGGTTTAGGTTTAGCGTTAGGGGATGGTTAAGGGTTAGGGTTAGGGTTAGTGTTAGGGTTAGGATTAGGGTTTAGGGTTAGGGTTAGGGTTAGGGTTAGTGTAAGGGTTAGGATTAGGGTTAGGGTAAGGCTAAGTGTTAGGGTTAGGGTTAGGGTAAGGTAAGGGGTAGTGTTAGGGTTAGGGTTAGGTTTAAGGTTATGGTTATGGTTATGGTTAGCATTAGGATAAGTGTAAGTGTTAGGGTTAGGGTTAGGTTTAGGGATAGGGTTTAGGTTTAGGGTTAGGGTAAGGGTAAGGGTTAGAGTTAGGGTTAGGGTAAGGGTAATGGTTAGGGTTAGGGTAAGTATTTGGGTTAGAGTTAGGGTTAGGGTAAGGGTAAGTGTTAGGTTTAGGGTTAGGGTTAGGGTTAGGGTAAGGGTTAGAATTAGGGTAAGGGTAAGGGTTAGGTATAGGGTGAGTGTTAGGGTTAAGTTTAAGTTTAGGTTTAGGGTTAGGTTTAGGATTAAGTTTAGGTTTAGGTTTAGGGTTGGGGTTACAGAAATGGTAAGATTTAGGGTTAGGGTTAGAGTTAAGTTTAGGGTTGGGGTTTGGGTTAGGGTTAAAGTTAATGTTAGGGAAATGGAAAGGGTTAGGGTTAGGGCTAGGGTTAGGGTTAGGGGTTAGGGTTAGGGTTAGGGTTAGGGTAAGGGTAAGGTTTAGGGTAAGGGGTTAGATTTAGGGTTCAGGTTAGGGTTAAGGTAAGAGTAATGGTTAGGGTTCGGGTTAGGGTTAGGGTTACCGTTAGGGTTAGGGTTAGATTTAGGGTAAGGGTAAGGTTTACGGTTACGGTTAGGTGTAGGTTTAGGGTAAGGGTAAGGTTAGCGTTTGGGTTAGGGGTTAGGGTTACGGTAAAGGTAAGGGTTAGGGATAGGGTTAGCGTTAAGGTTACCTTTAGGCTTAGGGTAAGGGTAAGGATAAGGGTTAGGGTTAGGGTTAGGGTTAGGGTGAGGGTTAGGGTTATAGTTAGGCGTTAGGGTTCGGGTTCGGGTTAGGGTAAGGGTTAGAGTTAGGGTTAGGGTAAGGCTTAGTGTTAGGGTTGGGGTTAGGATAAGGGTAAGGGTTAGGGTTAGTGTTAGGGTTAGGGTTATGGTTAGGTGTTAAGGTTACGGTTAGTTTTAGGGTAAGGTTTAGGGTTAGGGTTAGGGTAAGGGTTATGTTTATGGTTAGGGTTAGGGTTAAGGGTTAGGATTAGGGTTAGTTTTAGGGTAAGGGTTAGGGATAAGGGTTAGGGTTAGGGTTAGTTTTAGGGTTAGTGTTAGGGTTAGGTTAGGGAAAGGGTAAGGTTTAGGGTTCTGGTTAGGGTTGGGGTAAGGGTTAGGGTTAGGTTTAGGGTTAGGGTAAAGGTTGGTTTGGGTTAGGGTTAGGGTTAGGGTTAGGCGTTAGTGTTAGGGTAAGTGTTAGGGTTAGGATAAGGGTAAGGGTTAGGGTTAGGTTTAAGGTTAGGGTGAGTTTAGGGTTAGGGTTAGGGGTTAGGGTTCGGGTTAGGGTTAGGGTAAGGGTTAGGGTTAGGGTAAGGGTAAGGTTTAGGGTTAGGTTAGGGTAAGGTTTAGGGTTATGGTAAGGGTTAGGTTTAGGTTTAGGGTTAGGGTTAGGTTAAGGGTTAGGGTTAGGGTAAGGGTTAGGGTTAGGTTTGGGGTTAGGGATAGGGGTACGGTTAGGGTTAGGGTTAGGGCAATGTAAGGGTTAGGTTTGGGGTTAGGGTTAGAGTTAAGGAAAGGGTAAGGGTCAGGGTTATGTTTAGGGTAGGGTAAGGGTAAGGGTAAGGTTTAGGGTTAGGGTTTGTGTTAGGGAAAGGGTAAGGATTAGTGTTAGGGTTAGGGTAAGGATTAGGGTTAGGGTTAGGGTTAGGGTAAGGGTTATGGTTAGGTTAGGGTTAGGATTAGCATTAAGGTTAGGGTTAGGGTTAGGGTAAGTGTAAGTGTTAGGGTTAGGGTTAAGGTTAGGGTTAGGGTTAGGGCTTAGGGTTAGTGTTAGGCTTAGATTAAGATTTAGGGTTAGGGTTAGGGTTAGGTTTAGGGTTAAGGTTAGGGTTCGGTTTAGAGTTACGGTTAGGGTAAGGGTAAGGGTTAGGGTGAGGGTTAGGGTTAGCGTAAGGGTTCGTGTTAGGGTTTCCATTAGGGTTAGGTTTAAGTTTAGGGATAGGTTTATGGTTAGGGTTAGGGTTAGGTGTTAGGGTTAGGGTTAGGGTTAGGGTTAGGTTTAGGGTAAGGGTAAGGGTTAGGTTTAGGGTTAGGGATAGGGTAAGGAAAAGGGTTAGGGTTAGGGTTAGGGTTAGCGTTCGGGTTAGGGTTAGATGTAAGGGTTAGGGTTATGGTTAGGTTTAGGGTAAGGGTAAGGGTTAGGTTTAGGGTTAGGGTTAGGGTAAGGGAAAGGGTTAGGGTTAGGGTTAGTTTTGGGGTTAGGTTTAAGGTTAGGGTTAGGGGTAGGTTTAGGGTTAGGGTTAGGGTAAGGTTTAGGGTTAGGGTTAGGGTTAGGGGTTAGGGTTAGGGTTAGGGTTAGGGTAAGTGTAAGTCTTAGTGTTAGGGTTAGGGTTAGGTTTAGGTTTAGGGTTAGGGTTAGGGTTAGCGTTAGTATAAGGGTAAGTTTTAGGGTTAGGGTTAGGTTAAGGGACAGGTGTTTGGGTTAGGGTTAGGGTTAGGGTAAGGGTTAGGGTAATGATTAGGGTTAGGATTAGGGGTAGGTTTTGGGTTAGGGTTATGTTAAATAAGGTTAAGTTTAGCGTTAGGTATAGGTTAAATTATAGGTGTTAGGGTTAGGGTTAGGGTTATGGTAAAGGTAAGTGTTAGGGTTAGTGTTAGGGTTAGGGTAATTGTAAGGGTAAGGTTTAGGGTTAGGGTTAGGGTTAGGGTTAAGGTTAGGGATAGAGTAAGGGTTAGGGTTAGGGTAAGGTTTAGGGTTATGGTTAGGGTTAGGGTAAGGGTTATGGTTAGGTTAGGGTTAGGATTAGCATTAAGGTTAGGGTTAGGTTTAGGATAAGGGTAAGGGTTAGGGTTAGGGTTAGGGTTAGGGTTAGGGTTAGGGTAAGGGTAAGGGTTAGGGTTAAGGTTCGGATGAGGTTTAGGGTAAGGGTTAGGGTTAGGGTTAGTGTTATGTTTAGGTTAGGGTTAGGGTAATGGTAAGGGTTAGGGTAAGGTTTAGGTGTAGGGTTAGGGTTAGGTTAAGTTTTAGGGTTAGGGTTAGTGTTAGGTTTATGGTTAAGGTTAGGGTTAGGGTTAGGGTAATGTTAAGGGTTAGGGTAAGGGTTAGAGTTAGGGTTTAGGGTTAGGGTTAGGTTTAATTTTAGGGTTAGATTAAGATTAGGTTTAGCCTTAGGGTTAGGGTGAGGGTTTAGGGGTAGGGTTATGGTTAGGGTTAGGTTTAGGGTTAGGGTAAGGGTTAGGGTTAGGTTTATGGTAAGTGTAAAGTTTAGGGTTAGGCTAAGTGTTAGGTGTGTTATTAGGGTTAGGGTAAGAGTAAGGGATAGGGTTACTGTTAGGGTCAGGGTTAGGGTAAGGGTTAGGGTTAGGGTCAGGGTTAGGGTAGGGTAAGAGTAAGTGTTATTTTTAGGGTTAGGGTTAGGGTAAGTGTAAGGGTTAGGGTTAGGGTTAGGGTTAGAGTTAGGGTTAGGGTAAGGGTTAGGGTTAGGGTTAGGGTTAGGGTAAGGTTACGTGTTAGGGTTAGGGTTAGGGTTAGTGTTAGGGTTAGGGTAAGGGTTAGGGTTTGGTTAGGGTTAGGGTTAGGGTAAGGGTAAGGGTTAGGGTTAGGTTTAGGGTTAAGTTTAGGTTTAGGGTTAGGGTTAGGGTTAGGTTTAGGGTTAGATTTAGGTTTAGGGTTAGGGTTAGGGTAAGGGTAAGGGTAAGGGTTAAGTTTAGGGTTTAGGTTAGGGATAGGGTTTGGGTTAGGGTTAGGGTTAGGGTTAGGAATATGATAAGGGTTAGGGTTAGGGCTAGGCTTAGGTTTAGGGGTTAGTGTTAGGGTTAGGGTTAGGGTTAGGGGAAGGGTAGGTTTAGGGTTGTGGGTTAGAGTTAGGGTTAGGGTTAAGGTTAGTGTTAGGGTTAAGGTAAGGGTAAGGGTTAGGTTTCGGGTTAGGGTTAGGTTTAAGTTAGGGTTAGTTTTAGGTTAAGGTTAAGGGTAAGGTTTAGGGTTAGGGTTAGGGTTAGGTTTAGGGTAATGGTAAGGTTTAGGGTTAGGGTTAGGGTTAGGGTAGGGGTAAGGGTTAGGTTTAGGGTTAAGTTTGGGCTTAGGGTTAGAGTTAGGGTTAGGGGTTAGGGTTCAATTAGGGTTGGGGTTAGGGTGAGGGTTAGGGTTAAGGTTAGGGTAAGGGTTAGGGTTAGGGGTTAGGGTAAGTGTTAGAGTTAGGGTTAGGGTAAGGGTAAGCGTTAGGGTTAGTGTTAGGTTTAGGGTTAGGGTTAGGGGTTAGGGTGAGGGGTAGTGTTAGGGTAAGGTTTAGGGTTAGGTTTAGTGTAAGGGTAAGTGTTAGGGTTAGGGTTAGGTTAGGGTAAGGTTATGGGTTAGGGTTGGGTTTAGGTTTAGGTTTAGGGTTAGGGTTAGGGTAACGATAAGGGTTAGGGTAAGTGTTAGGGTTAGAGTTAGGGTTAGGGTAAGGGTAAGGGTTAGTGTTAGGGTGGTGTTAAGTTTAGGTTTAGGGTTATGGTTAGGGTAAGTGTTATGGTTAGGGTTAGGGTAAGGGTAAGTGTTAGGGTTAAGGTTAGGGTTAAGTTTAAGGTTAGGGTTAGGGTTAGTTTTAGGGTTAGGTTTAGTGTAAGGGTAAGGGTTAGGGTTAGGGTTAGGGTTAAGTTTTGGGTTAGGGTTAGGCTTAGTTTTAGGGTTAGGGTAAGGGTTATGGTTAGGGTTAGGGGTTAGAGTTAGGGTTAGTGTTTCGGTTAGTGTTAGGTTTAGGGTTAAGTTTAGAGTTAGGGTTATGGTAAGGTTAAGGGTTAGGGTTAGGGTTAGGGTTAGGGTAAGGGTAAGGGTTAGGGTTAGGGTTAGGGTTAGGTGTTAGGGTTAGGGGAAGGTTTAGGGTTAGGGTAAGGTTAAGGTTAGGGTCAGGGTTAGGGTTAGGGTTAGGGTGAGGGTTAGTGTTATGCTTAGGGTTAGGGTAAGGTTAACTGTTAGGGTTAGGGTTATGGTTAGGATTAGGGTAAGGTTAAGTGTTAGGTTTAGGGTTAGGATTATGGTAAGGTTAACTGTTAGGGTTAGGGTTAGGGTTAGGGTAAGGTTTAGGGTTATGGTTAGGGTGAGGGTATGGTTAAGTGTTAGGTTTAGGGTTAGGGTTAGGGTAAGGATAAGGGTTAGGTTTAGGGTTAGGGTAAAGTTAGGGTTAGGGTTAGGGTTAGGTTTAGGAGTAGGGGTAGGATAAGGGTCAGGGTTAGGGTTAGGTTTAGGGTTGGGGTTAACGTTAGGGTTAGGGTTAGGGTAAGGGTAAGGGTTAGGGTTAGGGTTAGGGTTAGGGTAATGGTTATGGTTAGGGTTAGGTTAGGGTGAGTGTTAGGGTTAGAGTTAGGGTTAGTGTTTAGGGTTAGGGTTAGTGTTTAGGGTTAGGGATAGGTTTACGCTTAAGGTTAGGGTTAGGTTTAGTGTAAGGGTGAGGGTTAGGGTTAGGGGAATGGGAAGAGTTAGATTTAGGGTTAGGGTTAGGGTTAGTGTTTAGGGTTAGGGATAGGTTTAAGCTTAAGATTAGGTTTAGATTTAGTGTAAGGGTGAGGGTTAGGGTTAGGGTTAGGGGAAGGGGAAGGGTTAGAGTTAGGGTTAGGGTTAGGGTTAAGGTTTAGGGTTAGGGTTAGGGTAAAGGTTAGGTTTAGGGTTAGGGTTAGGGTAAGGGTAAGTGTTAGGGATAAGGTTAGTGTTAGGGTAAGGGTAAGTGTTAGAGTTAGTGTTAAGGTTAGGTTTAGGGTTAGGATAAGGGTAAGGGTTAGGGTCAGGGATAGGGTTAGGATTAGGGGTTAGGGTTAGGGTTAGGGTTTGGATAACGGTAAGGGTTAGGATTAGGGTTAGGTTTAGGGTTAGGTTTAGGGTTAGGGTTAGGGTAAGGGTAGGTGTTAGGGTTAGGGTTAGGTTTAGGGTTAGGTTTAGGGTTAGGGTTATGTTAATGGTTTGGGTCAGGGTTAAGATTAGGGTTAGGGTTATGGTTAGGGTAATGGTAAGGGTTAGGGTTAGGGTTAGGGTAAGGGTTAGGGTTAGGGGTTAGGGTAAGGGTTAGGGTAAAGGTTAGGGTTAGGGTTAGGTTTAGGGTAAAAGTTATGGTTAGTGTTAGGGTTAGGGTTAGGGTAAGGGTAAGTGTTTGGGTTAGGGGTAGGGTTAGGGTTAGGGTAAGGGTAAGGTTTAGGGTTAGGGTTAGGGTTAGGGTTAAGTTTAGGGTTAGGGTTAGGGTTAACGTTAGGATTAGTGTGAGGTTTAGGTTTAGGTTTAGGGTTAGCGTAAGGGTAAGTGTTAGAGTTAGGGTTAGGTTTAGGGTTAGTGTTAGGGTTAGTGTATGCGTTAGGGTTGGGTTAGGGTTAGGGTTAAGGTAAGGGTTAGAGTTAGGGTTAGGGTTAAGTTTAGGTTTATGGTTAGGGTTAGCGTTAGGGTTAGGGTAAGGGTAAGGGTTAGGTTTAGGGTTAAGTTTGGGCATAGGGTTAGAGTTAGGGTTAGGGTTCAAGTTAGGGTTGGGGTTAGGGTAAGGGTTAGGGTTAAGTTTAGGGTAAGGGTTAGGGTTAGGGGTTAGGGTTAGGGTTAGGGTAAGGGTTAGAGTTAGGGTTCGGGTAAGGGTAAGCGTTAGAGTTAGTGTTAGGGTTAGGGTTAGGGTTAGGGGTTAGGGTGAGGGGTAGGGTTAGGGTAAGGTTTAGGGTTAGGTTTAGTGTAAGGGTAAGTGTTAGGGTTAGGGTTAGGTTAGAGTAAGGGTATGGGTTAGGGTTGGGGTTAGGTTTAGGGTTAGGGTTAGGGTTAGGGTAACGATAAGGGTTAGGGTAAGTGTTAGGGTTAGAGGTAGGGTTAGGGTAAGGGTAAGGGTTAGTGTTAGGGTTAGTGTTAAGTTTAGGTTTAGTGTTATGTTTAGGGTAAGTGTTAGGGTTAGGGTTAGGGTTAGGGTAAGGGTAAGTGTTAGGGTTAGGGTTAGGGTTAAGTTTAAGGTTAGGGTTAGGCTTAGGTTTAGGGTTAGGGTTAGTGTAAGGGTAAGGGTTAGGGTTAGGGTTATGGTTAGGGTTAAGTTTTGGGTTAAGGTTAGGCTTAGTTTTAGGGATAGGGTTAGTGTAAGGGTAAGGGTTAGGGTTAGTGTTAGGGTTAGGGTTAAGTTTAGGGTTAGGGTTAAGGTTAGCGTTAGGATTAGTGTGAGGTTTAGGTTTAGGTTTAGCGTTAGGGTAAGGGTAAGTGTTAGGGTTAGGGTTAGGGTTCGGGTTAGTGTACGCTTTAGGGTTGGGTTAGGGTTAGGGTTAGGGTAAGGGTTAGAGTTAGGGTTAGGGTTAAGTTTAGGTTTAGGGTTAGGGTTAGGGTTGGGATTAAGGTTAGGTTTAGGTTTAGTGTTACGGTTAAGGTAAGGGTAAGGGTTCGGGTTACGTTTAGGGTGTAGGTTAGAGATAGGGTTTGGGTTAGGGTTAGGGTTAGGGTTAGGGAAATGGTAAGGGTTATGGTTAGGGCTAGGTTTAGGGTTAGCTGTTAGTGTTAGTGTTAGGGTTAGGGTTAGGGTAAGGGTAGGATTAGGGTTAGGGATTAGAGTTAGGTTTAAGGTTAGTGTTTGTGTTAGGGTTAAGGTAAGTGTAAGGGTTAGGTTTCGGGTTAGGTTTAGGTTTACGATTAGGGTTAGAGTTAGGTTTAGTGTAAGGGTAAGTTTTAGGGTTAAGGTTAGGGTTAGGGTAAAGGTAAGGGTTAGGGTTATTGTTAAGATTAGACTTAGGGTTAGGGTTAGGGTAAGGATAAGTTTTAGGTTTAGTGTTAGGGTTAGGGTTAGGGTGAGGGTGAGGATTAGGGTTAGGGTTAAGGGTTAGGGTTAGGGTTAATGGTTAGTGTTCAGGTTAGGGTAAGGGTTAGGGTTAGGGTTAGGGTAACGGTAAGCGTTAGGGTTAATGTTACGGTTAGGGGTTAGGGTTAAGGTTAGGGTTAGGGTAAGGGTTAGGGTGAGGTTTAGGGTAAGGATAAGTGTCAGCGTTTGGGTTAGGATTAGGTTAGGATAAGGGTATGGGTTAGGGTTAGCGTTAGGTTTAGGGTAAGGGTTAGGGTTAGGTTAGGGTTAGGGTAAGGGTTAGGGTAAGGGTTAGGGATAATGTTAGAGTTACGGTTAGGATCAGGTAAGGGTAAGAGTTAGGGTTAGGGATAGGGTTAGGGGTTAGGGTTAGGGTTAGGGTTAGGGTTAGGATAAGAGTAAGGGTAAGGGTTAGGGTTAGGTTAGCGGTTAGGTTTAGGGTTAAGGTAAGGTTAGGGTTAGGGTTAGGGTTAGGATTAGGGTTAGGGTAAGGGTAAGGGTTAGGGTTAGGGTTAGGGTTAGGGTAAGGTTAGGGTTAGGGTCAGGGTTAGGGTTAGGGTATGGGTAAGTGTGAGGGGTAGGGTTAGGGTTAGATTTAGGGTAAGTGTAAGGGTTAGGGTTAGGTTTGGGTAAGGTTTAGTGTTAGCGTTAGGGTTAGGGTTAGGTTTAGGGTAAGGATAAGTGTTAGGGTTAAGGTTAGGGTTAGGTTTGGGTAAGGGTATAGGTTAGGGTTAGGGTTAGGGTTCCTGTTAGGTTTAGGGTTAAGGTAAGGTTTAGGGTTAGGATTAGGGTTAGAGTTAGAGTTAGGGTTAGGGTAGGGTAAGGGTAAGAGTTAGGGTTAGGGTTACGGTTTGGGGTTAAGTTTACGGTTAGCGTTAGGGTTAGGATAAGGGTAAGGGTTAGGGTTAGGGTTAGGGGTTAGGGGTTAGGGTTAGGTTTAGGGTTAGGTTTGGGTTAGGGTTAGGGTTAGGGTAAGGGTAAGGGTTAGGGTTAAGGTTAGTGTAAGAGTTAGGTTTAGGGTTAGTGTAAGGGTTAGGGTTAGGGTTAGGGTAAGGGTAAGCGTTAGGGTTAGTGTTAGGGAAAGGGTTAGGGTTAGGGGTTAGAGTTAGGGTTAGGGTTAAGGTAAGTTTAAGGGTTAGGTTTGGGGTAAGGATAAGTGTTAGGGTTAGGGTTAGGGTTAGGTTAGGGTAAGGGTATGGTTTAGGTTTTGGGTTAGGGTTAGGGTAATTGTAAGGGTTACGGTTAGGATTAGGGTTAGGGTAAGGGTTAAGGTTATGGTTAGGTTTAGGGTTAGAGTTATGGTTAGGGTAGGGTAAGGTTAAGAGTTAGGGTCAGGGATAGGGTTAGGGGTTAGGGTTGGGGTTAGGGTTAGGATAAGAGTAAGGGTTAGGGTTAGGGTTAGGGTTAGGGATAGGTGTATGGGTTAGGGGTAGGGTTAGGGTTAGGGTTAGGGGAAGGGAAAGGTTTAGGGTTAGGGTTAGGGTTTGGGTTAGGTTTGGTGTTAGGTTTAGGGTAAGGGTAAGGGTTAGGGTAAGGGTAAGGGTTAGGGTAAGGGTTCGGGTTAGGGATAGTGTTAGGGTTAGGGTTAAGGTTAAGGTTAGGGTTAGAGTTAGGGTTAGGGGTTAGTGTTAGGGTTAGGGTTAGGTTAAGGTAAGGATTAAGGTTAGGGTTAGTTTTAGGATTAGGGTTAGGGTTAGGTTTATGGTTAGGTTAAGCGTAAGGGTAAGAGTTAGGGTGAGGGTTAGGGTTAGGCTAAGGGTTGGGGTTAGGTTTAGGGTTAGGGTTATGGTTAAGGTTAGTGTTAGGGTTAGGGTAAGGGTACGTTTAGGGTTAGAGTTAGGGTTGGGGTTAGGGTTAGAGTTAGGGTTAGGTTTAGGGTTAGGGTTAGGGTTAGAGTAAGGGTTAGGGTTAGGGTTAGGGTTAGTGTTAGGGTAGGTTTCAGGTTAGGGTTAGGGTTAGGGTTAGGGGTTAGGGTTAGGGTTAGGTTAAGGGTAATGTTTAGCGTTAATGTTAGGGTTAGGGGTTAGGGTTAGGGTTAGGGTAAGGGTAAGGTTTAGGGTTAGGGTAAGGGTAAGGGTTAGGTTTAGGTTTAGGGTTAGGGTTAGGTGTTAGGGTTAGGGTTGGGGTAAGGGTAAGATTTATGGTTAGGGTTAGGCTTAGGGGTTAGGGTTAGGGTAGAGTAAGGGTTTGGGTTAGGGTTAGGTTTAGGGTAAGTGCTGGGGCCAACCGGCAGCAAACCAGGGATCGCAGACTGGGGTTCCTGAAATCGGGGGCATGGACTAGGAAGAAATATAAGAGAGACAGACACACCGGGTCCGGGATATCCGCAGTCCAGGGAAAGACTGCTGAGACTGCTGCGTTTATTTTCTACTCCCCCTTCTTCCCTCCTCCTGACCCAGGGAACCTCCAGGTGTTACATTCATATAGTAATTCTCAGGTCATTTACAGAGTATAGGGCCAGAAAGCAATAAGACAATAAAGCCATCGCCTGATGCAAGTCAAGGTACAGTTTGATTCCACTCTGACTCCCAACATGTAAGGGTAAGGTTTAGGTTTACGGTTAGGGTTAGGGTTAGGGTAAGGGTAAGGGATAGGGTTAGGGTTAGGGGTAGGTTTGGGGTTAGGATTAGAGTAAGGGTAAGGGTTAGGAGTAGGGTTATGGTTGTGGTTAGGGGTAGGCTAAGAGTAAGGGTTAGGGTATAGGTTCGGTTTAGGGTTAGGGTTAGGGTTAGGATAAAGTTAGGGTTAGGGTTAGGGTTAGGTTTAGGGTTAAGGGTAGGGTAAGGTAATGGTTAGGGTTAGGTTTAGGGTTGGGGTTAAGATTAGGGTTAGGGTTAGGGTAAGCGTAAGTGTTAGGGTTAGGGTTAGGGTTAAGGTAAGGGTAAGGGTTAGGGTTATTGTTAGGGTTACGTTTAGGTTTAGGGTTAGGGTTAGGGTAAGGGTAAGTGTTAGGATTAGGGTTAGGGTTAGGGTTAGGATAAGGGTAAGTGTTAGGGTCAGGGTTAGGGTTAGGGTTATGGTTAGGGGTTATGGTTAGGGTTAGGGTAAGGGTAAATTTAGGGTTAGGGTTAGGGTTAGGGTTAGGGGTTAGGGTTAGGGTTAGAGTAAGGGTTAGGGTTAGGGTAAGGGTTAGGGTTAGGTTAAGGGTAAGGGTAAGGTTTAGGGTTAGGGTAAGGTTAAGGGTTAGGTTTAGGGTTAGGGTTAGGTTTGGGTTTAGGATTAGGGTAAGTGTAAGGGTTAGGGTTAGGGTTAGGGTTGTGGTTAGGGTTAGGCTAAGGGTAAGGGTTAGGGTTAAGTTTAGGGTTAGGGTTAGGGTTAGGGTGAGGGTAAGAGTTAGGGTTAGGGTAAAGTTAGGGTTAGGGTTAGGGTTAGGGTTAGGGTTAGGTTTAGGGTTAGGGTAGGGTAAGGGTAAGTGTTAGGGTTAGGTTTATGGTTGGGGTTAAGGTTAGGGTTAGGGTTGGGGTAAGGCTGAGGGTTAGGGTTAGGGTTAGGGTTAGGGTAATGGTTATGGTTAGGGTTAGGTTAGGGTGAGCGTTATGGTTAGGGTTAGGGTTAGTGTTTAGGGTTAGGGATAGGGTTAGGTTTAAGGTTAGGGTTAGGTTTAGTGTAAGGGTGAGGGTTAGGGTTAGGGGAAGGGTTAGGTTTAGGGTTAGGGTTAGGGGTTAGGGTTAGTGTTAGGGTTAGGGTAAGGTTTAGGGTTAGGGTTATTGTTAGGGTAAGGGTAAGTGTTAGGGTTAGGGTTAGTGTTAGCGTTAGGTTAAGTGTAAGGGTTAGGGTTATTGTTAGGGTTACGTTTAGGGTTAGGGTTAGGGTTAGGGTTAGGGTAAGGGTAAGGTTTAGGGTTAGGGTTAGGGTTGGGGTTAGGGTTAGAGTTAGGGTTAGCTTTAGGGTCAGGCTTAGGGTTAAGTTTAGGGTTAGGTTTAGGGTAAGTTTAAGGGTTAGGGTTAGAGTAAGGGTTAGGGTTAGGGTTACTGTTAGGGTTAGGTTTCAGGTTAGGGTTAAGGTTAGGGTTAGGGTTAGGGGTTAGGGTTAGGGTTAGGGTAAGGGTAATATTTAGGGTTAAGGTTAGGGTTAGGGGTTAGAGTTAGGGTTAGGGTAAGTGTAAGGTTTAGGGTTAGGGTAAGGGTAAGGGTTAGGATTAGGGTTAGGGTTAGGGGTAGGGGTTAGGGTTAGGGTAAGGGTAAGGGTAAGGTTTATGGTTAGGGTTAGGCTTAGGGGTTAGGGTTAAGGTTAGATTGAGGGTTAGGGTTAGGGTTAGGTTTACGGTAAGTGCCGGTGCCAACCGGCAGCAAACCAGGGTTCGCAGGCTGGGGTTCCTGAAATCGTGGCAAGGACTAGGAAGAAATATAAGAGAGACAGACACACCGGGTCCGGGATATCCGCAGTCCAGGGAAACACTGCTGAGACTGCCGCGTTTATTTTCCACTCCCCCTTCTTCCCTCCTCCTGACCCAGGGAACCTCCAGGTGTTACATTCATATGGTAATTCTCAGGTCATTTCCATAGTATAGGGCCAGAAAACAATAAGACAATAAAGCCATCATCTGATGCAAGTCAAGGTACAGTTTGATTCCACTCTGACTCCCAACATGTAAGGGTAACGTTTAGGTTTAGGGTTAGGGTTAAGGTTAGGGTAAGGGTAAGGGTTAGGGTTAGGGTTAGGTTTGGGGTTAGGATTAGGGTAAGGGTAAGGGTTAGGGTTAGGGTTATGGTTGTGGTTAGGGTTAGGCTAAGAGTAAGGGTTAGGGTAAAGTTAGGTTTAGAGTTAGGGTTAGGTTTAGGGTTAGGGGTAGGGTAAGGGTAAGGGTTAGGGTTAGGTTTAGGGTTGGGGTTAAGATTAGGGTTAGGGTTATGGTAAGCGTAAGGGTTAGGGTTAGGGTTAGGGTAATGGTTATGGTTAGGGTTAGGTTAGGGTGAGCGTTAGGGTTAGGGTTTAGGGTTAGGGATATGGTTAGGCTTAAGGTTAGGGTTAGGTTTAGTGTAAGGGTGTGGGTTAGGGTTAGGGTAAGGGGAAGTGTTAGAGTTAGGGTTAGGGTTAGGGTTAGGGGTTAGGGTTAGGTTTCGGGGTAGGTTAAGGGTTAGGGTTAGGGTTAGGGTAAGGGTAAGTGTTAGGGTTAGGGTTAGGGTTAGGGTAAGGGTAAGGGTTAGGGTTATTGTTAGGGTTACGTTTAGGGTTAGGGTTAGGGTTAGCGTTAGGGTAAGGGTAAGTGTTCGGGTTAGGGTTAGGGTTAGGGTTAGGGTTAGGATAAGAGTAAGGGTTAGGGTCAGTGTTAGGGTTAGGGTTATGGTTAGGGGTTAGGGTTAGGGTTAGGGTAAGGGTAAAGTTTAGGGTTAGGGTTATGGTTAGGGTCAGGGTTAGAGTAAGGGTTAGGGTTAGGGTAAGGGTTAGGGTTAGTTTTAGGGTAAGGGTAAGGTTTAGGGTTAGGGTTAGGGTTAGGGTAAGGTTAAGGGTTAGGGTTAGGGTTAGGGTTAGGGTTAGGTTTGGGATTAGGATTAGGGTAAGTGTAAGGGTTAGGGTTAGGGTTAAGGTTGTGGTTATTGTTAGGCTAAGGGTAAGGGTTAGGGTTAAGGTTAGGGTTAGGTTTAGAGTTAGGGTGAGCTTCAGTGTTAGGGTTAGGGTAAAGTTAGGGTTTGGGTTAGGGTTAGGGTTAGGTTTAGGGTTAGTGTTAGGGTAAGGGTTAGGGTTAGGGTTAGGTTTAGGGTTGGGGTTAAGGTTAGGGTTAGGGATAGGGTAAGGGTAAGGGTTAGGTTTAGGGTTAGGGTTAGAGTAATGGTTATGGTTAGGGTTAGGTTAGGGTGAGCGTTATGGTTAGGGTTAGGGTTAGTGTTTAGGGTTAGGGATAGGGTTAGGCTAAAGTTAGGGTTAGGTTTAGTGTAAGGGTGAGGGTTAGGGTTAGGGTAAGGGCAAGGGTTAGAGTTAGGGTTAGGGTTAGGGTTAGGGGTTAGGGTTGGTGTTAGGGTTAGGGTAAGGGTTAGTGTTAGGGTTAGGGTTAAATTAAGGGTAAGTGTTAGGGTTAGGGTTAGGGTTAGGGTTAGGGTAAGTATAAGGGTTAGCGTTATTGTTAGGGTTAGGGGAAGGGTTAGAGTTAGGGTAAGGGTTAGGGTTAGGGTTAGGGTTAGACTTAAGGTTAGGGTTAGGGTTAGGGTTAGGGTTAGGGAAAGGGTAGGGGTTAGGGTTAGGGTGTGGGTTAGGGGTTAGGGTTAGGTTTAGGGGTAGGGTTAGGGTTAGGTTTAGGGTTAGGGTAAGAGTAAGCTTTAGGGTTACTGTTAAGCATTAGAGTGAGGGTTAGGGTTAGGGTTAGGGTTAAGGTAAGGATAAGGGTTAGGATTAGGTTTAGGGTTAATGGTTTGGGTAAGGTTTAGGGTTAGGTTTAGGGTAAGGGTAAGGTTTCGGTTTAGGATTAGGGTTAGGGTGAGGGTTAGGTTTAGGGTTAGGGGTTAGGCTTCGGGTTAGGGTTAGGGTTAGGGTTAGGGTAAGGTTTAGGGTTAGGGTTAGGGTAATGGTAAGTGTTAGGGGTAGGGTTAGGGTAAGTGTAAGGGTTAGTGTTAGGGTTAGGGTTAGGTTTAGCGTTAGGTTCAGTTTAAGGGTTAGGCTTAGTGTTAGGGTTAGGGTTAAGTATAGGGGTTAGGGTTAGGGTTATCGTTAGGGTAAGGGTTTGGGTTAGGGTTAGGGTAAGAGTAAGTGTTAGGGTTAGGGTTAGGGTAAGTGTAAGGGTTATTGTTATGGTTAGTTTTAAGTTTAGGTTTAGGTTTAGGGATAGGGTATGGGTAAGTGTTAGGGATAGGTTTAGGGTTAGGGTTAGGGTTAGGATAAGGGTAAGTGCTAGGGTTAGGGTTAGGTTAAGGGATAGGGGTTACTGTTAGGGTTAGGGTTAGGGTTATGTTTAGGGTAAGGATAAGGGTTAGGTTTAGGTTTAGGGTTAGGGTTAAGTTTAGGGTTGGGGTTAGGCTTAGGTTTAGGGTTAGGGTAAGGGTTAGGGTTAGGGTTTGGGTTAGGGGTAGAGTTAGGGTTAGGGTTAGGGTTAGGGTAAGGGTAAGGGTTAGGGTTAGGGTTAGGGTTAGGGTTAGGGGTTAGGGGTTAGGGTTAGGGTTAGGGTTAGGATTAGGTTAGGGTAAGGTTAGGGTTAGGGTCAGGGTTAGGCTTAGGGTATGGGTAAGTGTTAGGTTTAGGGTTAGCTTTAGGGTTTGGGTTTGGGTTAGGGTTAGGGTTAGGAATAAGGTAAGGGTTAGGGTTAGGGCTAGGGTTAGGGTTAGGGGTTAGGGTTAGGGTTAGGGTTGGGGTAAGGGTTAGGGTTAGGGTTAGGGTGCAGTTTAGGGTTAGGGTTAGGGTAAGTGTTAGTGTTACGGTTAGGGTTAGGGTTAGTGTTAGGTTTGGTGTTAGTGTAAGGGTAAGTGTTAGGGTTAGGGTTACGGTTTGGGGTTAAGTTTACGGTTAGCGTTAGGGTTAGGATAAGGGTAAGGGTAAGGGTTAGGGTTATGGTTAGGGTTAAGGTTAGGTTTAGGGTTAGGTTTAGGGTAAGGATAAGGGTTAGGGTTAGGGTTAGGGTTAGGGTGAGGTTTAAGGTTAGGGTTAGGGGTTAGGGTCAGGGTTAGGGTTAGGGTTAGGGTAAGGGTTAGGGTTAGGTTTAAGGTAAGGGTTCGGTTTAGGGTTAGGGTTAGGGTAAGGGTTAGGGTTAGTGTTAGGGTTAGGGTTAGGGTTAGGTGTTAGGGTGAGGGTTAGATTTAGGGTAAGGTTTAGGGTTAATGTTAGGGTAAGGGTTAGGGATAAGATTAGGTTTAGGGTTAGGGTTAGGGGTTAGGGGTTAGGGTTAGGGTTAGTTTTAGGGTAAGGGTTTGGGGTTAGGGTTAGGGTTAGTTTCAGGGTTAGGGTTAGTGTTAGGTTAGGGTAAGGGTAAGGGTTAGGGTTAAGGTTAGGGGTAGAGTAAGGATTAGGGTTAGGATTAGGCTTAGGTTTATGGTAAGGGTTAGGGTTAGGGTTAGGGTTAGGTTTAGAGTTAGGGTTAGGGTAGGGTAAGGGTAAGGGTTAGGGTTAGTGTTATGGTTAGGGGTTAGGGTTAGGGTTAGGGTTAGGATAAGCATAAGGGTTATGGTTAGGTTTAGTGTTAGGGTTTGGGTTAGGGTTAGGTATAAGGTAAAGGTTAGGGTTAGGGCTAGGGTTAGGGTTAGGTGTTAAGGTTAGGGCTAGGGTTAGGGTTAGTGTAAAGTTTAGGTTTAGCGTTAGGGTTCCGGTTAGGGTTATGGTTCCGGTTAGTGTTAGGGGTTAGAGTTCGGGTAAGGGTTAGGGTTAGGGTGAGTGTTAGGGTTACGGTTAGGGTTAGGGTTAGGGTTAGGTTTGGGGTTAGGGTTAGAGTAAGGGTAAGGGTTAGGGTTAGGGTTAGGGTTAACGTTAGGGTTAGCGTTAGGGTAAGGGTAAGGTTTAGTGTTAGGGGTTAGAGTTGGGGTTAGGGTTAGAGTTAAGGTAAGAGTAATGGTTAGGGTTCTGGATAGGGTTAGGGTTACGGTTAGGGTTAGGCTTAGGTTTAGAGTAAGGGTAAGGTTTAGGTTTAGGGAAAGGGTAAGTTTTAGGGTTAGCATAAGGGGTTAGGGTTAGGGTAAGGGTAAGGGTTAGGGTTAGGGTTAAGGTTAGGTTTAGGGTTAGGGTTAGGTTAAGGATAAGAGTTAGTCTTAGGTTAGCGTTAGGGTGAGGGTTAATGTTAGGGTTAGGGGTTAGGGTCCGGGTTATGGTTAGGGTTAGGGTAAGGGTTAGGGTTAGGGTGAGGGTTAAGGTTAGGGTTAGGGTAAATGTTAGTGTTAGTGTTAGGGTTAGGGTTAGGGGTTACGGTTACGGTTAGTTCCAGTGTAAGTGTTAGGGTTAGTGTTAGGGTAAGGGTTAGGATAAGGTTAGGTTTAGGGTTATGGTTAGGGGTTAGGGTTAGGGTTAGGGTTAGTTTTAGGGTAAGGGTTACTGTTAGGTTTAGGGTTAGGGTAAGGGTTAGATTTAGGGTTAGGGTAAAGGTAAGTGTTAGGGTTCGGGTTAGGGTAAGTGTAAGGGTTAGTGTTAGGGTTAGAGTTTTAGGGTTAGGGTTAGGGTTAGAGTAATGGTTAGGGTTAGGGTTAGGTTTAGGGTTCTGGTAAGGGTTAGGGTTAGGGTTAGGGTAAGGGTAAGGGTAAGGGTTAGGGTTAGGTTTAGGGTTGGGATGATGGTTAGCGTTAGGGTTAGGGCAAGGGTTACGGTTATGGTTAGGGTTAGGGTTAGGGTTTATCTTTAGTGTTAGTTTTAGGGTAAGGGTTAGGGTTAGGGTTATGGTAAGTGTAAGGGTAAGGTTTAGGTTTAGTGTTAGGTTTAGGTTTAGGATTAGGGTAAGTGTAATGTTTAGGTTTAGGGTTAGTTTTAGGTTAAGGATAAGAGTTAGTTTTAGGTTAGCGTTAGGGTGAGGGTTAATGTTAGGGTTAGGGGTTAGGGTCCGGGTTATGGTTAGGGTTAGGGTAAGGGTTAGGTTTAGGGTTAGGGTTAGGGTTAGGGTAAATGTTAGTGTTAGTGTTAGTGTTAGGGTTAGGGGTTAGGGTTACGGTTAGTTCCAGTGTAAGGTTTAGGGTTAGTGTTAGGGTAAGGGTTAGGGATAAGGTTAGGTTTAGGGTTATGGTTAGGGGTTAGGGTTAGGGTTAGGGTTAGTTTTAGGGTAAGGGTTAGGGTTAGGGTTAGGGTTAGGGTAAGGGTTAGATTTAGGGTTAGGGTAAGGGTAAGTGTTAGGGTTCGGGTTAGGGTAAGTGTAAGGGTTAGTGTTAGGGTTAGAGTTAGTTTTAGGGTTAGGGTTAGGGTTAGAGTAAGGGTTAGGGTTAGGGTTAGGTTTAGGGTTCTGGTAAGGGTTAGGGTTAGGGTTAGGGTTAGGTTTAGAGTTAGGGTTAGGGTAGGGTAAGGGTAAGTGTTAGGGTTAGGGTTGGGGTTGGGGGTTAGGGTTAGGGTTAGGGTTAGGATAAGCATAAGAGTTAGGGTTAGGTTTAGGGTAATGGTGATGGTTAGGGTTAGAGTTAGAGGTTAGGGATCGGGTATGGTGAGGGTTAGGGTTAGCGTACTTGTAAGGGTGAGGTTTAGGATTAGGGTTAGGTTCAGGGTTATGTTTAAGGTTAGGGTCAGGGTAAGTGTAAGGGTTAGGGTTAGAGTTAGGGTTAAGGTTAGGGTTAGGGCTAGCGTTAGGGAAAGGGTAAGGGTTAGGGTAAGGGTTAGGGTTAGGGTTAGGGTTAGCATTAAGTTTAGAGTTAGGGTTAGGTTTAGGGTAAGGGTTAGGGTTAAGGTTAGGGTTAGGTTTAGGGTAAGGGTAAGTGTTAGGGTTAGTCTTAGGGTTAGGGCAAGTGTAAGTGTTAGGTTTAGTGTTAGGGTTAGGGTTAAGTTAAGGGTTAGGGTTAGGGTTTGGGTTAGGGTTAGGGCAAGGGTAAGGGTAAGGTTTAGGTTTAGGGTTAGGGTTAGGGTTAGGGAAATTGGAAAGGTTAGGGTTAGGGTTAGTTTTAGTGTATGGATTAGTGTTAGGGTTAGGGTTATGGTAAAGGTTATGGTTAGGTTACGGTTAGGGTTAGCATTAAGGTTAGGGTTAGGGTTAGGGTAATGGTAAAGGTTAGGGTTAGGGTTAGGGTTAGGGTAAGGGTTAAGGTTAGGGTTAGGTTTAGGGTTAGGGTAAAGGTTAGGGTTCGGGTTAGGGTTAGAGTTAGGGTAAGGTTTAGGTTTATGGTTAGGGTAAGGTTAAGGTTTAGGGTTAGGGTTAGGGTTAGGGTTAGGGGTTAGGTTTAGGGTTAGGTTTAGTGTTAGAGTAAGGGTTAGGGTTAGGGTTAGGGTTAGGGTAAGGGTTAGGGTTAGGTTTAGGGTTGGGATTATGGTTAGGGTTAGGGTTAGGGCAAGGGTTACTGTTATGGTTAGGGTTAGGGTTAAGGTTTATGGTTAGTGTTAGTTTTAGGGTAAGGGCTAGGGTTAGGGTTATGGTAAGGGTAAGGGTAAGGTTTAGGGTTAGTGTTAGGTTTAGGTTTAGGATTAGGGTAAGTGTAATGTTTAGGTTTAGGGTTAGGGTTTTGGTTAAGGTTAGGGTTAGGATTAGGGTTAGTATGAGGGTAAGGGTTAGGGTTAGGTTTAGGGTTGGGATTATGGTTAGGGTTAGGGTTAGGGCAAGGGTTATGGTTAGGGTTAGGGGTTAGGGTTAGTGTTAGTTTTAGGGTAAGGGTTATGGTTAGGGTTATGGTAAGGGTAAGGGTAAGGTTTTGGGTTAGTGTTAGGTTTAGGTTTAGGATTAGGGTAAGTGTAATGTTTAGGTTTAGGGTTAGGGTTAGGGTTAAGGTTAGGGTTAGTGTTAGGTTTAGGGTTAGGTTTAGTGTTAGGGTAAGGGTTAGGGTTAGGGTTAGGGTTAGGGTTAGGGTAAGGGTAAGGTTTAGGGTTAGGTTTAGGGTTGGGATTATGGTTAGGGTTAGGGTTAGGGCAAGTGTTACGTTTATGGTTAGGGTTAGGGTTAGGGTTTAGGGTTAGTGTTAGTTTTAGGATAAGGGTTAGGGTTAGGGTTATGGTAAGGGTAAGGGTAAGGTTTAGGTTTAGTGTTAGGTTTAGGTTTAGTATTAGGGTAAGTGTAATGTTTAGGTTTAGGGTAAGGGTTATGGTTAAGTTTAGGGTTAGGGTTAGGGTTAGGGTAAGGGTAAGGGTTAGGTTCAGGTTTAGGGTTGGGATTATGGTTAGGGTTAGGGTTAGGGCAAGGGTTATGGTTATGGTTAGGGTTAGGGTTAGGGTTAGGGGTTAGGGTTAGTGTTAGTTTTAGGGTAAGGGTTAGGGTTAGGGTTATGGTAAGGGTAAGGGTAAGATTTAGGTTTAGTGTTAGGTTTAGGATTAGGGTAAGTGTAATGTTTTGGTTTAGGGTTAGGGTTATGTTTAAGGTTAGGGTTAGGGTTAGGTTTAGGGTTAGGGTTATGGGTTAGGTTTAGGGTTAGGTTTAGTGTTAGGGTAAGGGTTAGGGTTAGGGTAAGAGTTAGGGTTAGGGTAAGGGTAAGGGTTAGGGTTAGGTTTAGGATTGGGATTATGGTTAGGGTTATGGTTAGGGCATGGGTTATAGTTATGGTTAGGGTTAGGGTTAGGGGTTAGGGATAGTGTTGGGTTTATGGTAAGGGTTAGTGTTAGGGTTATGGTAAGGGTAAGGGTAAGGTTTAGGGTTAGTTTAGGTTTAGGTTTAGGATTAGTGTAAGTGTAATGTTTAGGTTTAGGGTTAGGGTTAAGGTTAGGGTTAGGATTAGGGTTAGGGTCAGGGTAAGGGTAAGCATTAGGGTTAAGGTTAGGTTAGGTTTACAGTTGGGGTTAAGGTTAAGGTTAGTGTTAGGGTAATGGTTAGGGTTAGGGTTAGGGTTAGCTTTTGGGTTAGGATTAGGGTAAGGGTAAGGTTCAGGGTTACAGTTAGTGTTAGGGCTTAGGGTTAGGGTTAGGGTTAGGGTTAGGATAAGGGTGAGGGTTAGGTTTAGGGAAAGGATAAGTTTTAGGGTTAGGTTAGGGTTAGGTTTGGGGTTAGGGTTAGGGTAAGAGTAAGGGTTAGGGTTAGTGTTAGGGTTAGGTTTAGGGTAAGGGTTTGGGTTAGGGTTAGGGTAAGGGTAAGGGTTAGGTTTAGGTTTAGGTTTGGGGATAAGTGTAGGGTTAGGGTTAGGGTAAGGGTAAGGGTTAGGGTTAGGGTTACGAGTAAGGGTTCGTGTTAGGGTTAGCGTTAGGGTAAGTGTTAGGGTTAGGTTTAGGGTAAGGGTTAGGGTTAGGGTTAGGGTTAGGGTTAGGATAAGGGTAAGGGTTAGGGTTAAGGTTAGGCTTTGGTTTAGGGTTAGGGTTAGGGTTAGGGTTAGGGTTAGGTTAAGGGTTAGGGTTAGGTTTCGGGTTAGGGTTAGAGTTAGGGTTAGGGTTAGGGTAAGGGTTAGGGTTAGGGTTAGGGTTAGGGCTTAGGGTTAGTGTTAGGGTTAGGGTAAAGGTAAGGTTTAGGGTTAGGTTTAGTGTTAGGGGTTAGGGTTGTATTAGGGTTACGGAAGGCTAGGGTTAGAGTCAGGGTTAGGGTTAGGGTAAGGGTAAGTATTAGGTTAAGTGTTAGGGTTAGGGTAAGGGTAAGGGTGAAGGTTAGGGTTAGTTTTAGGGTTAGGGTAAGGGTAAGGGTTAGGGTTAGGTTTAGGGTTGGGTTTAAGGTTAGTTTTAGGGTTAGGGTAAGGGTAAGGGTTAGGGTTAGGGTAAGAGTAAGTGTTAAGGTTAGGGTTAGGGTTAGGGTTAGGGTAAGGGTAAGGGTTAGGCTTATTGTTAGGGTTACGTTTAGGGTTAGGGTAAGGGTTAGGGTTAGGGTAAAGGTAAGTGTTAGGGTTAGGGTTAGGTTTAGGTTTCGGTTTATGGTAAGGGTAAGGGTTAGGGTTAGGGTTAGGTTTGGGGTTAGGATTAGGGTAAGGGTAAGGGTTAGGGTTAGGGTTTGGGTTGTGGTTAGGGTTAGGCTAAGGGTAAGGGTTAGGGTTAAGGTTAGGTTTAGGGTTAGGGAAAGGGTTAGGGTTAGGGTAAAGTTAGGGTTAGGTTTAGGGTTAGCGTTAGGTTTAGGGTTAGGGGTAGTGTAAGGGTAAGGGTTAGGGTTAGTTTTAGGGTTGGGGTTAAGTTTAGGGTTAGGGTTAGGGTAAGGGTAAGTGTTACGGTTAGGGTTAGGGTTATGGTAATGGTTATGGTTAGGGTTAGGTAAGGGTGAGCTTTTAGTTTGTGTTAGGGCTAGTGTTTAGTGTTAGGGATAGGGTTAGGCTTAAGGTTAGGGTTAGGTTTAGTGTAAGGGTGAGGGTTAGGGTTAGGGTAAGGGGAAGGGTTAGAGTTTGGGTTAGGGTTAGGGTTAGGGGATTGGGGTTAGGGTTAGGGTTTGGATAAGGGTAAGGTTTAGGGTTAGGGTTAGGGTTAGGTTTAGGGTTAGGTTTAGGGTTAGGGTTATGTTAAGGTTTAGGGTTAGGGTTAAGATTAGGGTTAGGGTTAGGGTAATTTTAAGGGTTAGATTTAGGGTTAGGGTTAGGGTAAGTTTAGGGTTACGGTTTAGGGTAAGGGTTAGGGTTAGGGTTAGGGTAAAAGTTAGGGTTAGTGTTAGGGTTAGGGTTAGGGTAAGGGTAAGTGTTTGGGTTAGTGGTAGGGTTAGGGTTAGGGGAAGAGTAAGGATTAGGGTTAGGGTTAGGGTTAGGTTTAGGGTTAGGGTTAGGGTAAGGGTAAGGGTTAGGGTTAGGGTTAGGGTTAGGGTTAGGTTTAGACTTTAGGTTAGGGTTAGGGTTAGGGTTAGGGTTAGGTTTAGGGTGAGGGAAAGGGTAGGGGTTAGGGTTACGGTTAGGGTTAGGGCTTAGGGTTAGGGGTAGGTTTAGGGCTAGGGTTAGGTTTAGGGTAAGGGTAAGGTTTAGGGTTACTGTTAAGCATTAGAGTTAGGTTAGGGTTAGGGTTAGCGTTAAGGTAAGGATAAGGGTTAGGATTAGGGTAGAGTTAGGGCTAGGGTAAGGGTTAGGGTTAGGTTTAGGGTAAGGTAAGGTTTCGGGTTAGGATTAGGGGTAGGATTAGGGTAAGGGTAACGGTTATGGTAAGGGTAAGGGTTAGGGTGAGGGTTAGGGTGAGTGTTAGGTTTAGGGTTTGGGGTTAGGCTTCATGTTAGGGTTAGGGTTAGGGTAAGGGTTAGGGTTAGGGTTAGGGTAAGGGTTAGGGTTAGGATTAGCGTTAGGGTAAGTTTAAGGGTTAGGTTTAGATTTAGGTTTATGGTTAGGATTAGGGGTTAGGGTTAGGGTAAGTTTAGGGTTAGGGTTTAGAGTAAGGGTTAGGGTTAGGGTTAGGGTAAAAGTTAGGGTTAGTGTTAGGGTTAGGGTTAGGGTAAGGGTAAGTGTTTGGGTTAGTGGTAGGGTTAGGGTTAGGGTAAGAGTAAGGATTAGGGTTAGGGTTAGGGTTAGGTTTAGGGTTAGGGTTAGGGTAAGGGTAAGGGTAAGGGTTAGGGTTAGGGTTAGGGATAGGGTTAAGTTCCGGGTAAGGGTTAGGCTTAGTTTTATGGTTACGGTAAGTGTTCGGGATAGGGTTTAGGTTAGGGGATAGAGTTAGGGTTAAGGTTCGGGTTAGGCTAAGGGTAAGGGTTGGGGTTAGAGTTAGGTTTAGGGTAAGGGTTAGTGTTAGGGTTAGGGTTAGGGTAAGGGTAAGTGTTAGGTTTAAGGTAAGGGTTATGGTTAGGGTTAGTGTAAGGGTAAGGGTTAGGGTTAAGTGTAGGTTTAGGGTTAGGGTTAGGGTTAGGATTAGGGTTAGGTTTAGGTTTAGGTTTGGGGTTAGGGTAAGGGTTAGTTTAAGGTTTAGGGTTAGGGTTAGGTTGAGGGTTTAGGGGTTAGGGTTAGGTTTAGGGTTAGGGTTCTGGTTAGGGTTAGGGTTCCGGTTAGGGTTAGGGGTAGGGTTCGGTAAGGGTTAGGGTTAGGGTTAGGGTTAGGGTTAGGGTTAGGTTTGGGGTTAGGGTTAGGTTAAGTGTAAGGGTTAGGGTTAGGGTTAGGGTGAACGTTAGGGTTAGGGTTAGGGTAAGGGTAAGTTTTAGGGTTAGGGTTTAGAGTTAGGGTTCGTTTTAGAGTTAAGGTAAGAGTAAGGGTTAGGGTTCGGGATAGGGTTAGGTTTACGGTTAGGGTTAGGCTTAGGTTTACGGTAAGGGTAAGGTTTAGGTTTAGGGTTAGGTTTAGGTTTAGGGAAAGTGTAAGTATTAGGGTTAGCGTTAGGGGTTAGGGTAAGTGTTGGGGTAAGGGTTAGGGTTAGGGTTAGAGTTAAGGTTAGGTTTAGGGTTAGGGTTAGGTTAAGGACAAGAGTTAGTTTTAGGGTTAGCGTTAGGGTGAGGGTTAAGGTTAGGGTTAGGGGTTAGGGTCCGGGTTATGGTTAGGGTTAGGGTAAGGGTTAGGGTTAGGGTTAGGGTAAGGGTTAGGGTTAGGGTTAGGGTTAGGGTAAATGATAGTGTTAGTGTTAGGGTTAGGGTTAGGTTTAGGGGTTAGCGTTAGGGTTAGTTTCAGGGTAAGCGTTAGGGTTAGTGTTAGGGTAAGGTTTAGGGATAAGGTTAGGTTTAGGTTTATGGTTAGGGGTTAGGGTTAGGGTTAGGGTTAGTTTTAGGGTAAGGGTTAGGGTTAGGGTTAGGGTAAGGGTTAGGTTTAGGGTTAGGTTTAGTGTTCTGGTAAGGTTTAGGGTTAGGGTTAGGGTTAGGTTTAGAGTTAGGGTTAGGGTAGGGTAAAGGTAAGTGTTAGCGTTAAGATTAGGGTTAGGGGTTAGGGTTAGGGTTAGGGTTAGGGTAAGCTTAAGAGTTAGGGTTAGGTTGAGGGATAGGGTGAGGGTTAGGGTTAGGGTTAGAGGTTACGGTTCGGGTTATGGTTAGGGTTAGGGTTAGCGTACTTGTAAGGGTGAGGTTTAGGATTAGGGTTAGGGTCAGGGTTATGTTTAGGGTTAGGGTCAGGGTAAGTCTAAAGGTTAGGGTTACAGTTAGGATTAAGGTTAGGGTTAGGTTTAGCATTAGGGAAAGGGTTAGGGTTAGGGTTAGGGTTAGCATTAAGTTTAGAGTTAGGGTTAGGGTTAGGGTAAGGGTTAGGTTAAGGTTAGGGTTAGGTTTAGGGTAAGGGTAAGGGTTAAGGTTAGTCTTAGGATTAGGGCAAGTGTAAGGGTTAGGTTTAGTGTTAGGGTTAGGGTTAAGTTAAGGGTTAGGGTTAGGGTTTGGTTTACGGTTAGGGTAAGGGTAAGGGTAAGGTTAAGCTTTAGGGTTAGGGTTAGGGTTAGGGAAATTGGAAAGGTTAGAGTTAGGGTAAGTTTTAGTGTATGGATTAGTGTTAGGGTTAGGGTTAGGGTAGAGGTTATGGTTAGGTTAGGGTTAGCATTAAGGTTAGGGTTAGGGTTAGGGTAATGGTAAAGGTTAGGGTTAGGGTTAAGGTTAGGGTAAGGGTAAGGGTTAAGGTTAGGGTTAGGTTTAGGGTTAGGGTAATGGTTAGGGTTAGGTTTTGGGTTAGGGTTAGTGTAAGGTTTAGGTTTATGGTTAGGGTAAGGTTAAGGTTTAGGGTTAGGGTTAGGGTTAGGGGTTAGGTTTAGGGTTAGGTTTAGTGTTAGGGTAAGGGTTAGGGTTAGGGTTAGGGGTAGGGTTAGGTAAGGGTAAGGGTTAGGGTTAGGTTTAGGGTTGGGATTATGGTTAGGGTTAGGGTTAGGGCAAGGGTTATGGTTATGGTTATGGTTAGGGTTTGGGTTAGGGTTTAGGGTTAGTGTTAGTTTTAGGGTAAGGGTTAGGGTTAGGGTTAAGGTAAGGGTAAGGGTAAGGTTTAGGGTAAAAGTTAGGGTTAGGGGTTAGGGTTAGTGTTAGGTTTAGGTCAAGAGTTAGGGTTAGGTTTAGGGTAAGTGTAAGGTTTAGAGTTCTGGTTAGGGATAGGTTTGGTTAGGGTTAGGGTAAGAGTAAGAGTTAGGTTAGGGCTAGGGTTTGGTTTATGGTAAGAGTTAGGGTTAGGGTTAGGGTTAGTTTTGGGGTTAGGGTTAGGGTAAGGGTAAGGGTTACAGTTAGGGTTAGGTTTAGGGTTAGGGTTAGGGTTAGGATTAGGTGTAGGTTTAGGGTTAGAGATAGGGTTAATGTTAAGGGTAGGGTTAGGGTTAGGGTTGGGCTCGGGCTAGGGTTAGGATAGGGTTAGGTGGGGGTTAGGTTTAGGTGTAGGAGAAGGGGGAGGGGTAGCTTTAGGGTTAGGATTAAGGTTGGGGGTAGGGGTAGAGGTAGAGTTAGGGGTAGGGTTAGGATTAGGGTTAGGGGTAGAGTTATGTGTAGGGTTAGGGTTAGGGTTAGGTTTAGAGTTAGGGTAAGGGTAAGTGTTAGGTTTAGGGTTAGGGTTAGGATAAGGGTAAGGTTAGGGTTAGGGTCATGGTTAGGGTTAGGGTAATGGTAAGTGTGAGAGTTAGGGTTAGGGTTAGGTGAGGGTAAGGGTTAGGGTTAGGGTTAGGGTTAGGGTTAAGTTATGGTTAGGGTTAGGGTTAGGGTTAGGGTTAGGGTAAGGTTTAGGGTTATCGTTAGGGTTAGGGTTAGGGTTAGGGTTATGGTAAGGGTAAGGTTTAGGCTTAGGGTTAAGTGTTAGATTTAGGGTTAATGTTAGCGTTAGGGTTAAGGTAAGGATAAGGGTTAGGGTTAGGGTTAAGGTTAGGGTAAGGGTAAGGGTTAGGGTTAGGTTTAGGGTAAGGGTAAGGTTTCGGGTTAGGGTTAGGATTAGGGTTAGTGTAAGGGTAAGGGTTACTGTAAGGGTAAGGGTTAGGGTTAGGTTTAGGGTGAGTGTTAGGTTTAGTGTTAGGGGTTAGGCTTCGGGTTAGGGTTAGGGTAAGGGTTAGCTTTAGGTTTAGGGTAAGGGTTACGGTTAGGTTAAGCGTTAGAGTAAGGTTAAGGGTTAGGTTTAGTGTTAGGGTTAGGGTTAGGATTAGGGTTTAGGGTTAGGGTTAGGGTTAGGGTAAGGGTTAGGTTTAGGGTTAGGGTAAGGGTAAGTGTTACGGTTAGGGTTAGGGTAAGTGTAAGGGTAAGTGTTACGGTTAGGTTTAGGGTAAGTGTAAGGGTTAGTGTTAGGGTTAGGGTTAGGTTTAGGGTTATGGTAAGGGTTAGGTTTAGCGTTAGTATAAGGGTAAGTGTTAGGATTAGGGTTAGGTTAAGGGATAGTGGTTAGGGTTAGGGTTAGGATTAGGGTAAGGGTAAGGGTTAGGTTTAGGATTAGTGTTAGGGTTAAGTTTAGGGTTAGGGTTAGGCTTAGGTTTAGTGTTAGGGTAAGGGTAATGTTAGGGTTAGGGTTAGGGTTAGGGTTAGGTGTTAGGGTTAGGGTTAGTGTTAGGTAAGGGTAACGTTAGGGTTAGGGTCAGGTTTAGGGTTAGGGTATGGGTAAGTGTCAGGGTTGGGGTTAGGGTTAGGGTTGGGTAAGGGTAAAGGTTGGGGTTAGGGTTAGGGTTAGAGTTAGGGTTAGAGTAAGTGTTAGGTTAGGGTTAGGGTAAGGGTAAGGGTTAGGTTTAGGGTGAGGGTTAAGGTAAACTTTAGGTTTAGCGTTAGGGTTAGGGATAGGATTAAGTTTAGGTTTAGGTTTAGGGTTGGGGCTACGGTAAGTGTAAGAGTTAGGGTTAGGGTTAGAGTTAAGGTTAGGGATAGGGTTAGGGTTAGGGGATAGGGTTAGGGTAAGGGTAAGGTTTCGGGTTAGGGGTTAGAGTTAGGGTTAATGTTAGGGTTAAGGTAAGAGTAAGTTTTAGGGTTCTGGTTAGGGTTAGGGTTACGGTTAGGGTTAGGGTTAGGGTTAGGTTTAGGGTAAGGGTAAGGTTTAAGGTTAGGTTTAGATTTAGGTTTAGGGTAAAGGTAAGGTTTAGGGTTATGGTTAGGTGTTAGGTTTAGGGTAAGGGTAAGGGTTAGGGCTAGGGTTAGGGTTAAGTTTAGGTTTAGGTTTAGGGTTAGGGTAAGGATAAGGCTTAGGGTTATGGTTAGTGTTAGGGTGAGGGTTAGGGTTAGGGTTAGGGGTTAGGGTTCGGGTTAGGGTTAGGGTTAGGGTAAGGGTTAGGGTTAGGTTAAGGGTTAGGGTTAGGGTTAGGGTTAGGGTAAGTGTTAGGGTTAGGGTTAGAGTAAGTGTTATGGTTATAGTTAGGGTTAGGTTTATGTTTAGGGTTAGGGTAATGGTAAGGTTTAGGATTAGGGTTAGGGTTAGGGTTAAGTTTAGGGTTAGGTTTAGGCTTAGGTTTAGTGTTATGGTAAGGGTAATGTTAGGGTTAGGGTTAGGGTTAGGGTTAGGTGTTAGGGTTAGGGTTAGTGTTAGGTAAGGGTAACGTTAGAGTTAGGGTCAGGTTTAGGGTTAGGGTATGGGTAAGTGTTAGGGTTGGGGTTAGGGTTATGGTTGGGTAAGGGTAAGAGTTGGGGTTAGGGTTAGGGTTAGGGTTAGGGTTAGAGTAAGGGTTAGGTTAGGGTTAGGGTAAGGGTAAGGGTTAGGTTTAGGGTGAGGGTTAGGGTAAACTTTAGGTTTAGCATTAGGGTTAGGGATAGGATTAAGGTTAGGTTTAGGTTTAGGGTTGGGGCTACGGTAAGGGTAAGAGTTAGGGTTAGGGTTAGAGTTAAGGTTAGGGCTAGGGTTAGGGTTAGGGGATAGGGTTAGGGTAAGGGTAAGGTTTAGGGTTAGGGGTTAGAGTTAGGGTTAATGTTAGGGTTAAGGTAAGAGTAAGTTTTAGGGTTCTGGTTAGGGTTAGGGTTACGGTTAGTGTTAGGGTTAGGGTTAGGTTTAGGGTAAGGGTAAGGTTTACGGTTAGGTTTAGATTTAGGTTTAGGGTAAAGGTAAGGTTTAGGGTTATGGTTAGGTGTTAGGGTTAGGGTAAGGGTAAGGGTTAGGGCTAGGGTTAGGGTTAAGTTTAGGTTTAGGTTTAGGGTTAGGGTAAGGATAAGGCTTAGGGTTATGGTTAGTGTTAGGGTGAGGGTTAGAGTTAGGGTTAGGGGTTAGGGTTCGGGTTAGGGTTAGGGTTAGGGTAAGGGTTAGGGTTAGGGTAAGTGTTAGGGTTAGGGTTAGGGTTAGGGTAAGGGTTAGGGTTAGGGTTAGAGTAAGTGTTATGGTTATGGTTAGGGTTAGGTTTATGTTTAGGGTTAGGGTAATGGTAAGGGTTAGGGTAAGGGTTAGGTATAGGGTTAGTTTTAGGGTAAGGGTTAGGGTTAGTGTTAGGGTAAGTGTTATGGTTATGGTTAGGTTTAGGGTTAGGGTTAGGTGTTAGGATTAGGGTTAGGTTTAGGGTAAGGGTTAGGGGTTATGGTTAGGGCTAGGATTAGGGTTACGGTTAGGGTTAGGGTAAGGTTTAGGTTTAGGGTTAGGGTTAGGGTTAGGGTTCGGGGTTAGGTTTAGGGTTAGGGTTAGGGTAAGGGTAAGGGTTACTCTAAGGGTTAGGGTTAGGGTTAGGGTTAAGGGTTAGGGTTTGGGTAAGGGTAAGTGTGAGCGTTAGGGTTAGCATTTGGGTAAGGGTAAGGGTTAGGGTTAGGGTTAGGGTTAGGGGTTACGGTTTGGGTTAGGGTTAGGGTAAGGGTAAGGGTTAGGGTTAGGGTTAGGGTAAGGGTTAGGTTTAGGGTTACGGTTAGGGTAAGGGTTAGGGTTAGGGTTAGAGTAAGTGTTATGGTTATGGTTAGGGTTAGGTTTATGTTTAGGGTTAGGGTAATGGTAAGGGTTAGGGTAAGGGTTAGGTATAGGGTTAGTTTTAGGGTAAGGGTTAGGGTTATTGTTAGGGTAAGGGTTATGGTTATGGTTAGGGTTAGGGTTTGGGTTAGGGGTTAGGATTAGGGTTAGGTTTAGGGTAAGGGTTAGGGGTTATGGTTAGGGCTAGGGTTAGGGTTAGGGTTAGGGTTAGGGTAAGGTTTAGGTTTAGGGTTAGGGTTAGGGTTCGGGGTTAGGTTTAGGGTTAGGGTTAGGGTAAGGGTTACTCTAAGGGTTAGGGTTAGGGTTAGGGTTAAGGGTTAGGGTTAGGGTAAGGGTAAGTGTGAGAGTTAGGGTTAGCGTTTGGGTAAGGGTAAGGGTTAGGGTTAGGGTTAGGGTTAGGGGTTAGGGTTCGGGTTAGTGTTAGGGTTAGGGTAAGGGTTAGGGTTAGGGTAAGGGTTAGGGTTAGGGTTAGGGTAAGGGTTAGGGTTAGTGTTAGAATAAGTGTTATGATTATGGTTAGGGTTAGGTTTATGTTTAGGGTTAGGGTAATGGTAAGGTTTAGGGTAAGGGTTAGGTATAGGGTTAGTTTTAGGGTAAGGGTTAGGGTTAGTGTTAGGGTAAGGGTTATGGTTATGGTTATGGTTAGGGTTAGGTTTAGGGGTTAGGATTAGGGTTAGGTTTAGGGTAAGGGTTAGAGGTTATGGTTAGGGCTAGGTTTAGGGTTAGGGTTAGGGTTAGGGTAAGATTTAGGGTTAGGGTTAGGGTTAGGGTTAGGTTTCGGGGTTAGATTTAGGGTTAGGGTTATGGTAAGGGTAAGGGTTACTCTAAGGGTTAAGGTTAGGGTTAGGGTTAAGGGTTAG
>JANJXV010000867.1:150000-155000 GCA_024803745.1 Megascapheus bottae | reverse complement strand
TGTTAGGATTAGCGTTAGTGTAAGGACAAGATTTAGGGTGAGTGTTAGGTTTGGGGTTAGGGTTAGGGTAAGTGTAAGTGTTAGGGTTAGTGTTAGGGTTAGGATTAGGGGTTAGGGTTAGGGTAAGGGAAATTGTTAGGGTTAGGGTTAGGGTTAGGGTTAGGGTAAGGGTTAGTGTTAGGGTTACGGTTAGGGTTAGGGTTAGTGTAAGGATAAGGGTTAGGGTTAGGTTTAGGGTAAAGTAAAGGGTTAGGGTTAGGGTTAGGGTTAGGGTAAGAGTAAGGATTAGGGTTAGGGTTAGGGTTAGGGTTAGGCTTAGGTTTAGGGTAGGGGTAAGGGTTAGGGTTAGGGTAGGGTAAGGGTAAGGGTAAGGGTTAGGGTTAGGTTTAGGGTTAGGTTTAGTGTTAGGGTAAGGGTGAGGGTTAGGGTTAGGGTTAGTGTTTCGGTAAGGGTTAGGGTTAGGCTTAAGGTTAGGGTTAGGTTTAGTGTAAGGGTGAGGGTTAGGGTTAGGGTAAGCAGCGGGGTTATTTTTAGGATTAGGGTTAGGGTTAGGGTAAGGTTTAATGTTAGGATTAGCGTTAGGGTAAGGACAAGGTTTAGGGTTAGTGTTAGGTTTGGGGTTAGGGTTAGGGTAAGTGGAAGTGTTAGGGTTAGTGTTAGGGTTAGGATTAGGGGATAGGGTTAGGGTAAGGGAAATTGTTAGGGTTAGGGTTAGGGTTAGGGTAAGTGTAAGGGTTAGTGTTAGGGTTAAGGTAGGTTTAGGTTTAGGGTTAGGGTTAGGGTTAGGGTTAGGATAAGGTTAAGTGTTAGGGTTAGGTTAGGGTAAGGGTTTGGGTTAGGGTTAGGGTTAGGGTTAGGGTAAGGGTTAGGGTTAGATTTATGGTTAGGGTAAGGTTTAGGATTAGGGTTAGGGTTAGAGTTAGGGTTAGGGTAGGGTAAGGGTAAGGGTTAGGGTTAGGGATAGGGTTAGGGGTTAGGTTTAGGGTTAGGGTTAGAGTTATGGGTACGGTTCGGGATAGGGTTAGGGTTAGAGTTAGGGTAAGGATAAGTGTTAGGGTTAGGGTTAGGGTTAGGGTTAGGTTAGGGTAAGGGTTTGGGTTAGGGTTAGGGTTAGGGTAAGGGTTAGGGTTAGGGTAAGGTTTAGTGTTAGTGTTAGGGTTAGGGTTAGAGTTAGGTTTAGGGTATGGTAAGGGTAAGGGTTAGGGTTAGGGATAGGGTTAGGGGTTAGGTTTAGGGTTAGGGTTAGGGTTAGGATAAGGGTAAGGATTAGGTTTAGGGTTAGGGTGAAGGGTTAGTGTAGGGTTGGGGTAAGTGTAGGGTTAGGGTCAGGGTTAGGGTTAGGGTTAGCATAAGGGTTTGTGTTAAGGTTAGGGGTTAGGGTTAATGTTAGGGTAAGGGTTAGGGTTATGTTTAGGGTAAGGGTAAGTGTTAGGGTTAGTGTTAGGTTAAGGGGTAGGGGTTAGGGTTAGGGTTAAGTTTAGGGTAAGGGTAAGGGTTAGGGTTAGGGTGAGGTTTAGGGTTAGGTGTAGTGTTAGGGTAAGGGTTAGGGTTAGGGTTAGGGTTAGGGTTACGGTTAGGCTTAAAGTTAGGTTTAGGTTTAGTTTAAGGGTGAGGGTTAGGGTTAGGGTTAGGGTTAGGGTTAGTGTTTCGGTTAGGATTAGGGTTAGGCTTAAGGTTAGGGTTAGGTTTAGTGTAAGGGTGAGGATTAGGGTAAGGGTAAGGGCGGGGTTAGTGTTAGGGTTAGGGTTATGGTTACGGTTAGGGGTTAGGGTTAGGGTTAGGGTAAGGGTTAGGGTTAGGTTTAGGGTAAGGGTAAGCGTTAGGCTTAGGTTTAGGTTTAGGGATAGGGTTAGGTTTAA
The DNA here is from genome assembly GCA_024803745.1 of Megascapheus bottae. NCBI lineage: Eukaryota > Metazoa > Chordata > Mammalia > Rodentia > Geomyidae > Megascapheus > Megascapheus bottae. The sequence continues at coordinate 153,141 of JANJXV010000867.1, read as the reverse complement.
GGTTAGGTAAGGGTAAGTGTTAGGGTTAGGGTTAGTGTTAGGATAAGGGTAAGGGTTAGGGTTAGGGTTAGGGGTTAGGGTAAGGTTTAGGGTTTAGATAAGGTTAAGGTTTAGGGTTAGGGTTAGGATTTAGTTTAGGGTTAGGTTTAGGTAAGGTTTGGGGTTAGGGTTAGGGTTAGGGTTAGGATTAGGTTTAGGGTTAGATTTAGGTTAAGGTTTAGGGTTAGGGTAAGATTAGGGTTAGGGTTACTCTTAGGGTTAGGGTAATGGTAAGGGTTAGGGTGAGGGTTAGGGTTAGGATTAGGGTAAGGTTTAGGGTTAGGGTTAGGTTTAGGGTAAAAGTTAGGGGTAGTGTGAGGGTTAGGGTTAGGGTAAGGGTTAGGGTGAGGGTTAGGGGTAGGGTTAGGGTTAGAGTAAGTGTTAGGGTTAGGGGTAGGGTTAGGTTTAGGGTTAGGGTAAGTGTAAGGGTTAGTGTTTGGGTTAAGGTTGTGTTTATGGTTAGGGGTAGGGTTAGGGTTAGGGATAGGATAAGGTTAAGTGTTAGGGTAGGCTTAGGTTAAGGGATAGGGGTTTTGGTTATGGTTAGGGTTAGGGTTAGAGTAAGGGTAAGGGTTAGGGTTAGGGTTAGGGTTAGGATAAGGGTAAGGGTTAGGGTTAGGTTTAGGGTTAGGGTGAGGGTTAGGGGTTAAGGTTCAGGTTAGGGTTAGTGTAAGGGTTAGGGTTACGGTAAGGGTTTGGGTTAGGTTAGGGAAAGGAAGAGGGTTAGGGTAAGGGTTACGTTTAGCGTTAGGGTTAGGGTTAGGTTTAGGTTAAGGTTTAGGTTTAGGGGTAGGTTAAGGGTAGGGGTTAGGGTTAGGGTTAAGGTTATGGTTAGTGTTAGGGTTAGGGTTAGGGTAAGGGTAAGGGTAAGGGTAAGGTTTAGGGTTAGGATTAGGGTTAGGGTTAGGTTTAGAGAAAGGGTAACTGTTACGGTTACGGTTAGGGTCAGGGTTAGGGTAAGGATAAGGGTTAGGGTTAGGGGTAGGGTTAGGGTTAGGCTACGGTTAAGGGTTAGGGTTAGGGTTAGGGTAAGGGTTATGGTTAGGGTTAGGTTTAGAGTTAGGTTTAGGGTTAGTTTTAGGGTAAGGTTTTGGGTTCGGTTTTGGGTTAGTGTAAGGGTTACGGTTAGGATTAGGGTTAGGTTTAGGGTTAGGGTTAGCTTAAGTGTAAGGTTTAGGGTTAGGGTTAGGGTTAGCGGAAAGCTTAGGGTTAGGGTTAGTGTTAGGTTAGGGTTAAGGTTAGGGTTAGGGTAAGGGGAAGGGTTAGGGTCAGGGTTAGAGTTAAGGGTTAGGGTTATTGTTACTGTAAGGGTAAGGTTTAGGGTTAGGTTTAGGCTTAGGAGTTAGGGTTAGGGTTAGGGTTAGGGTAAGGTTTAGGGTTAGGGTTAGGTTAGGGGTTAGTTTTGGGTTAGGGTTAGGGTTAGGGTTAGGTTTAGCCTTAAGATTAGGATTTGGGTTAGTTAAGGATAAGAGTTAGGGTTAGCATTAGGGTTAGGTTTAGGATTAGGGTAAGGCTTAGGGTTAGGGTTAGGGTTAGGTTATGGTTAATAATAGGGTTAGAGTTAGGGTAAGGGTAAGGGTTAGGGATAGGTTTAGGTTTGGGGTTAGGGTTAGGGTAAGTGTAAGGGTTAGGATTAGGGTTAGCATTAGTGTTAGAATTAGGGGTTAGGGTAAGTGTAAGTGTTAGGGTTAGGGTTAGGGTTAGGTTTAGGTTTAGGGTTAGGTTAGGGTTAGGGTTAGGATGAGGTTAAGTGTTAAGATTAGGTTTAGGATAAGGTATAGGGGATAGGGTTAGGGTTAGGGTTAGGGTTAGGTTTAGGCTTAAGGTAAGGGAAAGTTTTAGGTTTAGGGTTAGTGTTAGGGTTAAGTTTAGGGTTAGGGTTAGGCTTATGTTTAGAGTTAGGGTAAGGGTTAGGTTTAGGGTTAGGGGTTAGATTTAGGGTTATGTTTACTGTTAGGGTAAGGGTAAGGGTTAGGTTTAGGGTTAGGGTTAGGGGTTAGGGTTAGGTTTATGGTTAGGGTCAGGGTAAGTGTAAGGGTTGGGTTAGGGTTAGGGTTAAGCTTAGGGTTAAGGTTAGGGTTAGGGTTAGGGAAAGGGTAAGTGTTAGGGTTAGGGTTAGGTTTAGGTTAAGGTAAGGTTTAGGGTTAGGTTTAGGGTAAGGGTAAGGTTAAGTTTAGGGTTAGGGTTAGGGTAAGGATAAGGGTTAGTGTTAGGGTTAGGGTTAGGGTGAGGGTTAGGGTTTAGGGTTCGGGTTAGGGTTAGGGTTAGGGTAAGGTTTAGGGTTAGGGATAGCGTAAGGGTTAGGGTTAGTTTTAGGGTTAGGTTTAGGGTTCGGGTAAGGTTTAGGTTTAGGGTTAGGGTAAGCTTACGGTTTAGGGTTAGGGTTAGCTTTAGGGGTTAGTGTTAGGGTGAGGGTAAGGGTTAGGGTTAGGGTAGAGTTATGTTTGGGGTTAGGGTTAGGGTAAGGATAAGGGTTAGAGTTAGGGTAAGGGTTCAGTTTAGGGTTAGGGTTAGGTTTACGGTAAGGGTTAGGGTTAGGGTTAAGGTTAGGATTAGGGCTTAGGGTTAGTGTTAGGGTTAGGGTAATTGTTAGGGTTAAGGTTAGGGTAAGGGTAAGGGTTAGGTTAGGGTTAGGGTTAGGGTTAGGGTTAGGATAAGGGTTAGGGTTAGGTTTAGGGTTAGGGTTAGGGTAAGGGTAAGGTTTAGGGTTAGGGTTAGGGTTAGCGGAAGGGTTAGGCTTAGGGTTAGGGTTAGGGTTAGGGTAAGGGGAAGGTTTAGGGTCAAGTTTAGGGTTAAGGGTTAGGGTTAGTGTTAGTGTAAGGGTAAGGTTTAGGATTAGGTTTAGGCTTAGGAGTTAGCATTAGGGTTAGGGTTAGGGTAAGGTTTAGGATTAGGGTTAAGTCAGGGGTTAGGTTTGGGTTTGGGTTAGGGTTAGGGTTAGGGTTAGCATTAAGGTTAGGGTTAGGGTTAGTTAAGGATAAGGGTTAGGATTAGGATTAGGGTTAGGTTTAAGATTAGGGTAAGGCTTAGGGTTAGGGTTTGGGTTAGGTTATGGTTAATGTTAGGGTTAGGGTTAGGGTAAGGGTAAGGGTTAGGGATAGG
>JANJXV010000867.1:110000-145000 GCA_024803745.1 Megascapheus bottae | reverse complement strand
TTAGAGTTAGGGTTAGGGTAAGGGTAAGGGTTAGGGTTAGGGTTAGAGTTAGAGTTAGGTTAGGGTAAGGGTAAGGTTTAGGGTTAGGGTTAGGGTTAGGGGTTAGGGTTAGTGTTAGGGTTAGGGTAAGGGTAAGGTTTAGGGTAAGGTTTAGGGTTAGGGGTTAGGGTTAGGGTTACGGAAGGTTAGGTTTAGGGTAAGGGTTAGGGTTAGGGTAAGGGTAAGTGTTAGGTTTAGGGTTAGGGTTAGTGTTAGGGAAAAGGTAACGGTTAGGGTTAGGGTTAGGGTTTGGGTTAAGGTAATGATTAGGCTTAGGGTTAGTGTTAGGGTTAGGGTTAGGGTGAGGGTCAGGGTAAGGGTTAGGGTAAGGGTTAGAGTTAGCATTAAGGTTAGGGTTAGGGTTAGGGTAAGGATAACGGTTAGGTTTAGGGTTAGGGTTAGGCTTAGGGTTACGGTAATTGTAAGGGTTAGGGTTAGGGTTCGGGTAAGGCTTAGGGTTAGGGTTAGGGTTAGGGTTAGCATAAAGGTTAGGGTTACGGTTACTGTTAGGGTTAGGGTTCAGTTTAGGGTTAGGGTTTGGGTAAGGGTAAGGGTTAGGGTTAGGGTTAGGGTTAGGCTTAAGGGTAAGGGTTAGTGTTAGTGTAAGGGTAAGGATTAGGGTTAGGTTTAGGTTTAGGGATTAGGGTTAGTGTTAGTGTTAGGGTAAGGTTTAGGGTTAGGATTAAGGTTAGGTTAGGGTTTAGGTTTAGGGTTAGTGATAGGGTTAGGTTTAGGGTTAGCATTAAGGTTAGGGTTAGGGATAGGGTAAGGGTAAGGGTTAGGTTTAGGATTAGGGTTAGGGTTGGGTTAGGTTAAGGCTTAGGCTTAGGTTTAGGGTTACGGTAAGGGTTAATGTTAGGGTTAGGGTTAGGGTAAGGAAAGGGTTAGTGTTAGGGTTAGGTTTGGGGTTAGGGTTAGGGTAAGTGCAAGGGTTAGGGTTAGGGTTAGGGTTAGGTTTAGGTATTAGGGTTAGGGTTAGGGTTAGGGTAAGATTTAGGTTTAGGGTTAGGGTTAGGTTAGGGGCTAGGCTTAGGTTTAAGGTTAGGGTTAGGGTAAGGGTAAGGGTTAGGGTTAGGTTTAGGGTTGGGTTTAAGGTTAGGGTTAGGGTTAGGGTAAGGGTAAGGTTTAGGGTTAGAATTAGGGTTAGGGTAAGTGTTATGTTTAGGGTTACGTTAAGGTGAGCGTTAGGGTTAGGGTTAGGGTAAGGGTTAGGGTTAGGGTTAGGGTTAGGTTTAGGTTAGGGGTTAGGGTTAGGGTTAGGATTAGGGTTAGGGTCAGGTTTAGAGTTAGAATTAAGGTTAGGGTTAGGGTTAGGGTAAAGGTTAGGGTTAGTGTTAGGGTTAGAGTTAGGGTTAGGGTTAGGGTTAGGGGTTATGGTTAGGTTTAGGGTTAGGGTTAGGGTAAGGATTAGGGTTAGGTTTAGGGTAAGGGGAAGTGTTGGGGTTAGGGTTAGGTTTAGGATTAGGTTTAGGGATAGGGAAAGTGTTAGGGTTAGGGTTAGGGTTAGGGTTAGGTTTCGGTTAAGGGTAAGGTTTAGGGTTAGGGTTAGGGTTAGGGTTAGGGTTTAGGGTTGGATTTAGGGTTACGTTTAGGGTTAAGGTTAGGGTTAGGGTAAGGGTAAGGGTGAGGTTAGGGTTAGGGTTAGGGTTAGGTTTAGGTTAGGGTTAGGGTAAGGGTACGGGTTAATGTTAGGGTTAGGGTTAGGGTTAAGATTAGGGTTAGGGTTAGGGTTAGGGAAAGGGTAAGGTTTAGGGTTAGGGTGAGGTTTAGGGTTAGCTTTAAGTTTAGGGTTAGGGTTAGGGTAAGGGTAAGTGTTAGGTTTAGATTTAGGGTTGGGGTTAGTTTTCGGGTAAGGTTTAGAGTCAGGGTGAGGTTTAGGGTTAGCTTTAAGTTTAGGGTTAGGGTTAGGGTAAGGGTAAGGATTAGGTTTAGGGTTAGGGTTAGGTTTAGCGGATAGGGTTAGGGTTAGGGTTAGGTATAGGTTTAGGGTAAGGGTAAGGGTTAGAGTTAGGGTTAGCGTATGGGTTAAAGTTAGGGTTAGGTTTAGGGTATGGGTAAGGGTTAGGGTTAGGGTTTAGGGTTCTGGTTAGTGTTAGGGTTAGGGTTAGGGTTAGGGTAAGGGTTAGTGTAAGGGTTAGGGTTATGGTTAGCGTTAGGTTTATGGTTAGGGTTAGGTTAAGGGTTACGGTCAGGGTTAGGGTAAGGGTTAGTGTTAGGGTTAGGGTTAGGTTTAGAGTTAGGGTTAGGTTAGGGTAAGGTTTAGGGTTAGGGTTAGGGTTAGGTTTATGGTTAGGGTAACGGTAAATGTTAGGATTAGGGTTAGGGTGAGGTTTAGGGTAAGGTTAACGGTTAGGGTTAGGGTTAGCGTTATGGTTAATGTGAGGATTAGGGTTATGGATAGGGTTAGAGTAAGGGTTAGGGTTAAGGTTAGGATTAGGGTTAAGTTAAGGGTAAGGGTAAGGGTTAGAGTTAGTGTTAGGGTTAGGGTTAAGGTTAGGGTTAGGGTTAGGTTAAGGGTAAGGTTTAGGGTTAGGGTTAGGGTTAAGGATAGGGTTAGTGTTATTGTAAGGGTAAGGTTTAGGGTTAGATTTATGGTTAGGAATTAGGGTTAGGGTTAGGCTTAGGGTTAGGGTAAGGTTTAGGGTTAGGGTTAGGTTTAGGTTAGGGGTTAGGTTTAGGGTTAGAGTAAGGGTTAGCGTTAGGGCTAACATTAAGGTTACTGTTAGGGTTAGGGTAAGGGTAAGGGTTAGCGTTAGGGTTAGGGTTAGGTTTAGGGTTAGGGAAAGGCTTAGGGTTAGGGGTTAGGTTTAGGTTTAGGGTTAGTTTAAGGTTTAGGGTTAGGGTTAGGTTTAGGTTAGGGGTTACGCTTAGGTTTAGGTTTAGGGTTAGGGTAACGGTAAGGGTTAGAGTTAGGTTTAGGGTTAGGGTTAAGGTTAGGGTTAGGGTAAGGGTAAGGTTTAAGGTTAGGGTTAGGGTAAGGGTTATGTTTACGTTTAGGTTAAGGTGAGCTTTAGGGTTAGTGTTTAGTGTTAGGGTTAGGGTTATGGTAAGGGTTAGGGTTAGGGTTATTGTAAGGGTTTGGTTAGGGTTAGGGTTAGGGTAAGGGTAAGGATAAGGGTGAGGGTAGAGTTAGGGTTAGGGTTAGGGTTAGGTTAAGGATTAGGGTTAGGGTTAGGGTTAGGGTTAGGGTCAGGGTTAGAGTTAGAGTTAAGGTTATGGTTAGGGTTAGGGTTAGGGTTATGGTTAGTGTAAGGGTTAGTGTTAGGGTCAGGTTAAGGGGAAGTGTTAGGGTTAGGGTTAGGGTTACGGTAAGGGTAAGGGTTAGGATTAGGGTTAGGGTTACGTTTAGGGTTATGGATAGGGTTAGGGAAAGTGTTAGGTTGGGGTTAGGTTTAGGGTTAGGGTTAGGGTAAGGGTAAGGTTTAGGGTTAGGGTTAGGGTTATGGGTTAGGGTTAGGTTTAGGCTTAGCTTTAGGGTTAGGGTTTGGGTAAGGGTAAGGGTGAGGGTTAGGGTTAGGGTTAGCGTTAGGGTTAGGTCTAGGGTTAGGGTTAGGGTAACTGTACGGGTAAGTGTTAGGGTTAGGGTTAGGGTTAGGGTTAGGGATAGGGTTAGTGAAGAGTAAGGGTTAGGGTAAGTGTAAGGGTTAGGGTTAGGATGAGGGTTAGGTTTAGCATTAAGTTTAGGGTTAGGGTTAGGGTAAGAGTAAGGGTTAGTTTTAGGGTTAGGCTCAGGGTTAGTTTTAGGGTAAGGATTACGGTTAGGGTTAGGGTTAGGGTAAGGGTTAGGCTTAGGTTTAGCGTTAACATTAAGGTTACTGTTAGGGTTAGGGTAAGGGTTAGGTTTAGGGTTAGGGTTAGGGTTAGGATTAGGGGATAGGGTTAGGGTTAGTGTTAGGTATAGGGTTAGGGTATGGGTAAGGGTTAGTGTTAGGGTTAGGGTAATGGTTAAGGTTAGGGTTAGAGTTAGGGTAAGGGTTAGGGTTAGGGTTAGGGGATATGGTTAGGGTTAGGGTTAGGGTAAGGGTAAGGGTTAGGGTTAGGGTTAGCTTTAGAGTTAGGGTTAGGTTTAGGGTTATGGTAAGAATAAGGTTAAGGGTAAGGGTAAGGGCAAGGGTTAGGGTTAGGGTTCGGGGTTAGGGTTAGGGTTAGGTTTAGAGTTAGGGTTAGGTTTAGGTTTGGGGTTAGGGTTAGGGTTAGGGTTAAGGTAACGCTAAGGGTTAGGGGTAGGGTTAGTTTTAGGGTTAGGGTAAGGGTTAGGGTTAGGGTTAGTGTTAGGGTAAGGATAAGGGTTAGGGTTAGGTTTAGGGTTAGGTTTAGAGTTAGGGTTAGGTTTAGGGTTAGGGTTAGGGTAAGAGTAAGGGTTAGGGTTAGGGTTAGGGTTAGGTTTAGAGTTAGGGTAAGGGGAAGGGTTAGGGTTAGGGGTTGGGTTAGGCTTAAAAGTAGGTTTAGGGTAGGGTTACGGTAGGGTTAGGGTTAGGGTTAGGGAAAGGGTAAGGGTTAGGGTTAGTGTTAGGGTTAGGGTAAGGATTAGGTTTAGGGTTAGGGTAAGGGTTAGCATTAGGGTTAGGGTTAGCATTAAGGTTAGATTTAGGGTTAGGGTAAGGGTAGAGTTTAGGGTTAGGGTTAGGGTTTGGATAAGGGTACGGGTTAGCGTTAGGGTTATTGTTAGGGTTAGGGTTAAGGTTTGGGTTAGCGTTAGGGTAAGGTAATGGTTAGGGTTAGCGTTAGGGTTAGAGGTTAGGGGTAGGGTTAGGGTTAGTGTTAGGGTAAAGTTTAGGGTTAGGGTAAGGGTTAGGGTTAGGTTTAGGGTTGGGGTAAAGGTAACATTTAGGGTTAGGTTTAGTGTTATGGTTAGGGTTAGGTTTAGGGTTAGGGTAATGGTAAGGGTTCGGGGTTAGTGTTAGGGTTAGGGTTAGGGAAAGGGTAAGGGTTAGCGTTAGGGTTAGGGTTAGGTTTAGAGTTAGGGTTGGGGTTAGGGTTAGGGTTAGGGTTAGTTAAGGTTAATGGTTAGGGTTAGGGTTAGGGTTAGGGGTTAAAGTTAGGGTTAGGGTTAGGGTAAGGGTAAGGGTTAGGGTTAGGGTTAGGGTTAGGGTTAGGTTTAGAGTTAGGGTTAGGTTTAGGCTTAGGGTTAGGGTGAGGGTAAGTGTTAAGGTTAGGGTTAGGGTTAGGGTTAGGTTTAGCGTTAGTGTAAAGGTAAGGGTTAAGGTTAGGGTTAGGGTTAGTGTCAAAGGTAGGTTTAGGGTTAGGGTTAGGGTAGGGATAAGGGTTAGGGTTAGGGTTAGTGTTAGGTTAAGGATTAGGCTTAGGGTTAGGTTTAGGGTAAGGTTTAGCATTAGGGTTAGGGTTAGGGGAAGAGTAAGGATTAGGGTTAGGGTTAGGGCTAGGTTTAGGGTAAAGGTTAGGGTTTTGGTTAGGTTTAGGGTAAGGGTAAGTGTTAGGGATTGGGTTAGGGTTAGGTTAAGGGTTAGAGTTAGGGTTAGGGTAAGGGTAAGGGTTAGGGTTAGGGTTAAGGTTAGGGTTAATGTTATGGTTAAGGTTAGGGTTAGGGTAAGGGTAAGGGTAAGGTTTAGGTTTAGGGTTAGGTTTAGGCTTAGGAAAAGTGTAAAGGTTAGGTATAGGGTTAGGGTTAGGATAAGTATTATGGTTAGGGTAAGGGTTAGGTTTAGCATTAAGGTTAGTGTTAGGGTTAGGTTAAGGGTAAGAGTTATGGTTAGGGTTAGGTTTAGGGTTAGGGTAAGGGTAAGGGTTAGGGTTAGGGTTAGGGTTAGGGTTAGGTTAGGGTTTGGGTTAGGTTTAGGGTTACGGTTAGGGTAAGGGTTCTGTTTCGGGTTCGGATTAGTGTAAGGGTTAGGGTTAGGGTTAGGGTTAGGTTTAGGGTTACAGTTAGGCTTAGGTTTAGGGTAAGAGTAAGGGTTATGGTTATGGTTAGGGTTAGGATTATGGAAAGGCTTACGGTTAGGGTTAGGGTTAGGGTTAGGGTAAGGTTTAATATTAGGGTTAGGGTTAGGGTAAGTGTTAGGATTAGTGTTAGTGTTGGGTCAGGGTTAGTGTAAGTGTAAGGGTTAGGTTTAGGGTTAGGTTTACGTTTAGGGGTTATGGTTAGGGTTAGGTTTAGGGTAAGGTTCAGGGTTAGGGTTAGGGTTAGGTTAGCTGTTAGACTTAGGTTTGGGTTAAGGTTAGGGTAAGGGTAAGGGGTAGGGTTAGGTTTAGGGTTGGGGTTAAGGTTAGGGTTAGGGTTAGGGTAGGTGTAAGGTTTAGGGTTAGGGTTAGGGTTAGGGTAAGGGTTATGTTTAGGTTTAGGTTAAAGTGAGCATTGGGGTTAGTATTAGTCTTAGTGTATAGGGTTAGGGTTAGGGTTAGTTTAAGGGTTAGGGTTAGGGTTATTGTAAGGGTTTGGGTTAGGGTTAGGGTTAGGGTAAGGGTATGGGTGAGGGTCGAGTTAGGGTTAGGGTTAGGGTTAGGTTAGGGTCAGGGTTAGGGTAAGGGTTAGGGTTAGGTTTAGTGTTGGAGTTAGGGTTTGGGTTAGGGTAAGGGTAAGGGTTAGGGTTAGGGTTTGGGTTAAGGGTTAGGGATAGGGTTAGGGTTAGGGTAAGGGTTAGTGTTAGGGTTAGGGTAAGGGGAAGTGTTAGGGTTAGGGTTAGGGTTAGGGTAGGATAAGGGTAAGGGTTAGGGTTACGTTTAGGTTTAGGGTAAGGGTAAGGGTTAGGGTTAGGGGATAGGGTTAGTGTTAGGTATAGGTTTAGGGTCAGGGTAAGGGTTAGTGTTAGGGTTAGGGTAAGGGTTAAGGTTAAGTTTAGTGTTAGGGTTAGGGTTAGGGTTAGGGAAAGGATAAGGATTAGGGTAAGGGTTAGGGTTAGGGTTAGGGTAAGGATTGGGGTTAGGGTTAGGGTTAGGGTAAGGGTAAGGGTTAGGGTTAGGGTTAGCATTAAGTTTAGGGTTAGGGTTAGGGTTAGGGTTCGGGTAAGTGTGAGGGTTAGGCTTATGATTAGGGTTAAGGTTAAGGTAGGGTTAGGGTTAGGGTTAACGTAAAGGTAAGGGTTAGGGCTAGGGTTAGGGTTAGGGTTATGGTACGGGTTAGGGTTAGGGTTAGGGGTATGTTTAGTGTTAGGGTAAGGGTAAGGGTTAGGGTTAGGGTATAGGGTTCGTGTTAGGTATAGGTTTAGGGTCAGGGTAAGGGTTAGTGTTAGGGTTAGTGTAAGGGGAAGTGTTAGGGTTAGGGTTAGGGTTAGGGTTAGGGTAAGGGCAAGGGTTAGGGTTAGGGTTAGGGTTACGTTTAGGGTTAGGGTAAGGGCAAGGGTTAGGGTTAGGTTTAGGGTCAGGGTAAGGGTTAGTGTTAGGGTTAGGGTAAGGGTTAAGGTTAAGTTTAGTGTTAGGGTTAGGGTTAGGGTTAGGGAAAGGATAAGGATTAGGGTAAGGGTTAGGGTTGGGGTTAGGGTAAGGATTGGGGTTAGGGTTAGGGTAAGGGTAAGGATAAGGGTTAGGGTTAGGGTTAGGGTTGGCATTAAGTTTAGGGTTAGGGTTAGGGTTAGGGTTCGGGTAAGTGTGAGGGTTAGGCTTATGATTAGGGTTAGGGTTAAGGTAGAGTTAGGGTTAGGGTTAACGTAAAGGTAAGGGTTAGGGCTAGGGTTAGGTTTAGGGTTATGGTACGGGTTAGGGTTAGGGTTAGGGTTAGGGGTATGTTTAGGGTTAGGGTAAGGGTAAGGGTTAGGGTTAGGGGATAGGGTTAGTGTTAGGTATAGGTTTAGGGTCAGGGTAAGGGTTAGTGTTAGGGTGAGGGTAAGGGTTAAGGTTAGGGTTAGGGTTAGGGTTAGGGTAAGGGTAAGGGTAAGGGTTAGGGTTAGGGTTAGGTTTAGGCGTTAGGGTTAGGGTTAAGGTTAGGGTAAGGATAAGGGTTACGGTTAGGGTTATGCTAAGGGGTTAGGGTTAGAGTTAGGGTTAGGTAAGGGTAAGGATTAGGGTTAGGGTTAGGTTTAGGGTTAGGTTTAGAGTTAGGGTTAGGGTTAAGGTTTGCGTTCGGGTTAGGGTTAAGGGTTAGGGTTAGGGTTAGTGTAAGGGTAAGATTTATGGTTAGGGTAAGGGTTAGAGTTAGGGTTAGGGTTAGGGTTAGGGTAAAGGAAAGTTTTAGGGTAAGGTTTAGTGTTAGGTTTAGCGTTAGGTTTAGGGTTAGGGTAAGGGTAAGGGTTAGGGTTAGTGTTAGGGTTAGGTTTAGGGTTAGGGTTACGGTTAGGGTTAGGGTAAGGGTAAGGGTTAGGGTTAAGGTTAGGGTTAGGGTTAGGGTTAGGGTAAGGTTTAGGATTAGGTTTAGGGTTAGGTTAAGGGTTAGTGTAAGGGTTAGGGTTAGGGTTAAGGTTAGGTTTACGGTTAGGGTTAGGTTAAGGGTTAGGGTCAGGGTTCGGGTATGGGTTAGGGTTAGGGTTAGGTTTAGAGTTAGGGTTAGGGTTAGGGTAAGGTTTAGGGTTAGGGTTAGGGTTAGGGTTAGGTTTAGGGTAAGGGTAAGGGTTAGGGTTAGGGTTAGGGTTGGCATTAAGTTTAGGGTTAGGGTTAGGGTTAGGGTTCGGGTAAGTGTGAGGGTTAGGCTTATGATTAGGGTTAGGGTTAAGGTAGGGTTAGGGTTAGGGTTAACGTAAAGGTAAGGGTTAGGGCTAGGGTTAGGTTTAGGGTTATGGTACGGGTTAGGGTTAGGGTTAGGGGTATGTTTTTGGTTAGGGTAAGGGTAAGGGTTAGGGTTAGGGGATAGGGTTAGTGTTAGGTATAGGTTTAGGGTCAGGGTAAGGGTTAGTGTTAGGGTGAGGGTAAGGGTTAAGGTTAGGGTTAGGGTTAGGGTTAGGGTAAGGGTAAGAGTAAGGGTTAGGGTTAGGTTTAGGCGTTAGGGTTAGGGTTAAGGTTAGGGTAAGGATAAGGGTTACGGTTAGGGTTAGGCTAAGGGGTTAGGGTTAGAGTTAGGGTTAGGGTAAGGGTAAGGATTAGGGTTAGGGTTAGGTTTAGGGTTAGGTTTAGAGTTAGGGTTAGGGTTAAAGTTTGGGTTCGGGTTAGGGTTAAGGGTTAGGGTTAGGGTTAGTGTAAGGGTAAGATTTATGGTTAGGGTAAGGGTTAGAGTTAGGGTTAGGGTTAGGGTTAGGGTAAAGGAAAGTTTTAGGGTTAGGTTTAGTGTTAGGTTTAGCGTTAGGTTTAGGGTTAGGGTAAGGGTAAGGGTTAGGGTTAGTGTTAGGCTTAGGTTTAGGGTTAGGGTTACGGTTAGAGTTAGGGTAAGGGTAAGGGTTAGGGTTAAGGTTAGGGTTAGGGTTAGGGTTAGGGTAAGGTTTAGGATTAGGTTTAGGGTTAGGTTAAGTGTTAGTGTAAGGATTAGGGTTAGGGTTAAGGTTAGGTTTAGGGTTAGGGTTAGGTTAAGGGTTAGGGTCAGGGTTCGGGTATGGGTTAGGGTTAGGGTTAGGTTTAGAGTTAGGGTTAGGGTTAGGGTAAGGTTTAGGGTTAGGGTTAGGGTTAGGGTTAGGTTTAGGGTAAGGGTAAGTGTTAGGGTTAGGGTTAGGGTGAGGTTTAGGGTAAGGGTAACTGATAGGGTTAGGGTTAGGGTTAGGGTTAATGTGAGGATTAGGGTTAGGGTTAGGGTTTGGTATGGGTTAGGGTTAAGGTTAGGATTAGGGTTAGGTTAAGTGTAAGGGTAAGGGTTAGGGTTAGATTTAGGGTTATGAGTTAGGGTTAGGGTTTGGGTTAGGGTTAGGGTAAGGTTTAGGGTTAGGGTTAGGTTTAGGTTAGGGGTTAGGTTTAGGGTTAGAGTAAGGGTTAGCGTTAGGGTTAGCCTTAAGGTTACTGTTAGGGTTAGGGTAAGGGTAAGAGTTAGTGTTAGGATTAGGGTTAGTGTTAGGGTTAGGGAAAGGCTTAGGGTTGGGGTTAGGTTTAGGGTTAGGGTTATGGTAAGGGTTAGGGTTAGGGTTATTGTAAGGGTTTGGGTTAGGGTTAGGGTTAGGGTAAGGGTAAGGGTAAGGGTAAGGGTGAGGGTAGAGTTAGGGTTAGGGTTAGGGTTAGGTTAGGGTTTAGGGTTAGGGTTAGGGTTAGGGTCAGGGTTAGAGTTAGGTTTAAGGTTAGGGTTAGGGTTAGGGTTAGGGGTTTGGGTTAGGGTTAGGGTTATTGTAAGTGTTAGTGTTAGGGTCAGGGTAAGGGGAAGTGTTAGGGTTAGGGTTAGGGTTTGGGTTAGTGTTAGGGTAAGGGTAAGGGTTAGGGTTAGGGTTAGGGTTACATTCAGGGTTATGGATAGGGTTAGGGAAAGTATTAGGTTAGGGTTAGGGTTAGGGTTAGGGTAAGGGTAAGGTTTAGGGTTAGGGTTAGGGTTGGGGTTAGGGTTAGGTTTAGGGTTAGCTTTAGGGTTAGGGTTAGGGTAAGGGTAAGGGTGAGGGTTAGGGTTAGGGTTAGCGTTTGGGTTAGGTCTAGGTTTAGGGTTAGGGTAAGGGTACAGTTTAGGGTTAGGGTTAGGTTTTCGTTAGTGTTAAGGTTAGGGTTAGGGTTAGGGATAGGGTTAGGGAAGAGGAAGGGTTAGGGTAAGTGTAAGGGTTAGGGTTAGGGTGAGGGTTAGGTTTAGCATTAAGTTTAGGGTTGGGGTTAGGGTAAGGGTAAGGGTTAGGTTTAGGGTTAGGCTTAGGGTTAGTTTTAGGGTAAGGATTAGGGTTAGGGTTAGGGTTAGGGTTAGGATTAGGGGATAGGGTTAGGGTTAGTGTTAGGTATAGGGTTAGGGTATGGGTAAGGGTTAGTGTTAGGGTTAGGGTAAGGGTTAAGGTTAGGGTTAGCGTTAGGTAAGGGTAAGGGTTAGGGTTAGGGTTAGGGGTAAGGGTTAGGGTTAGGGTTAGGGTAAGGGTTAGGGTTAGGGTTAGGGTTAGCTTTAGAGTTAGGGTTAAGTTTAGGGTTAGGGTAAGGGTAAGGGTAAGGGTTAGGGTTAGGGTTAGGGGTTAGGGTTAGGGTTAGGTTTAGGGTTAGAGTTAGGGTTAGGTTTAGGGTTGGGGTTAGGGTTAGGGTTAGGGTTAAGGTAACGCAAAGGGTTAGGGGTAGGGGTAGGGTTCAGGTTAGGGTAAGGGTTAGCGTTAGGGTTAGGGTTAGGTAAGGGTAAGTGTAATGGTTAGGGTTAGCGTTAGGGTTAGGGTAAGGGTGAAGTTTAGGGTAGGGTTAGGGTTTGGATAAGGGTACGGGTTAGGGTTAGGGTTATTGTTAGGGTTAGGGTTAAGGTTAGGGTTAGCGTTAGGGTAAGGTAATGGTTAGGGTTAGGGTTAGGGTTAGGGGTTAGGTTTAGTGTTAGGGTTAGTGTAAGGGTAAGTTTTAGGGTTAGGGTAAGGGTTAGGGTTAGGTTTAGGGTAATGGTAAGGCTTAGGGTTAGGTTTAGTGTTAGGGTTAGGGTTAGGTTTAGGGTTAGGGTAAGGGTAAGGGTTAGGGGTTAGTGTTAGGGTTAGGGTTAGGGAAAGGGTAAGGTTTAGGGTTAGGGTTAGGGTTAGATTGAGAGTTAGCTTTGGGGTTAGGGTTAGGGTTAGGTTTAGGGTAAGGGATAGGGTTAGGGTTAGGGTTAGGGGTTAGGGTTAGGGTTAGTGTTAGGGTAAGTGTAAGTGTTAAGGTTAGGGTTAGGGTTAGGGTTATTTTTAGCGTTAGTGTAAAGGTAAGTGTTAAGGTTAGGGGTAGGGTTAGTGTCAGAGGTAGGTTTAGGGATAAGGGTTAGGGATAGGGTTAGGTTAAGGATTAGGGTTAGGGTTAGGTTTAGGGTAAGGGTTAGCATTATGCTTAGGGTTAGGGAAAGGGTAAGGTTTAGGGTTAGGGTTAGGGCTAGGTTTAGGGTAAGGGTTAGGGTTTTGGTTAGGTTTAGGGTAAGAGTAAGTGGTAGGGATTGGGTTAGGTTTAGGTTAAGGGTTAGGCTTAGGGTTAGGGTAAGGGTAAGGGTTAGGGTTAGGGTTAGGGGTAAGTTTAGGGTTAATGTTATGGTTATGGTTAGGGTTAGGGTTAGGGAAAGGGCAACGGTTTGGTTTAGGGTTAGGGTTAGGGTTAGGGTAAGTATTAGGGTTAGGGTAAGGGTTAGGGTATGGGTTAAGGTTAGGGTTAGGGTTAGCATTAAGGTTAGGGTTAGGGTTAGGGTAAGGGTAAGAGTTACGGTTTGGGTTAGGGTTAGGTTTAGGGTAAGGGTAAGGGTTCTGTTTCGTGTTCCGATTAGTGTAATGGTTAGGGTTAGGTTTAGGGTTAGGGTTAGGTTTAGGGTTAGAGTTAGGGTTAGGGTTAGGGTAAGGGTAAGGGTTAAGGTTAGGGTTAGGGTTACGGTTAGGGAAAGGCTTAGGGTTAGGGTTTGGGTTAGGGTAAGGGTTAATATTAGGGTTAGGTTTAGGGTAAGTGTAAGGGTTAGTGTTAGGGTAAGGTTTGGGATTAGGGTTAGTGTAAGTGTAAGGGTTAGGTTTAGGGTTAGGTTTAGGTTTAGGGGTTATGGTTAGGGTTAGGTTTAGGGTAAGGGATAGGGTTAGGTTTAGGGTTGGGGTTAAGGTTAGGGTTAGGGTTAGGGTAAGGGTAAGGTTTAGGGTAAGGGTTAGGGTTAGGGTAAGGGTATGGGTGAGGGACGAGTTAGGGTTAGGGTTAGGGTTAGGTTAGGGTCAGGGTTAGGGTAAGGGTTAGGGTTAGGTTTAGGGTTAGAGTTAGGGTTAAGGTTAGGATAAGGGTTAGGGTTAGGGTTAGGGTTTGGTTTAAGGGTTAGGGTTAGGGTTGGGGTTAGGGTTAGGTTTAGGGTTAGCTTTAGGGTTAGGGTTAGGGTAAGGGTAAGGGTGAGGGTTAAGGTTAGGGTTAGCGTTTGTGTTAGTTCTAGGTTTAGGGTTAGGGTAAGGGTACGGTTTAGGGTTAGGGTTAGGTTTTCGTTAGTGTTAAGGTTAGGGTTAGGGTTAGGGATAGGCTTAGGGAAGAGGAAGGGTTAGGGTAAGTGTAAGGGTTAGGGTTAGGGTGAGGGTTAGGTTTAGCATTAAGTTTAGGGTTGGGGTTAGGGTAAGGGTAAGGGTTAGGTTTAGGGTTAGGCTTAGGGTTAGTTTTAGGGTAAGGATTAGGGTTAGGGTTAGGGTTAGGGTTAGGATTAGGGGATAGGGTTAGGGTTAGTGTTAGGTATAGGGTTAGGGTATGGGTAAGGGTTAGTGTTAGGGTTAGGGTAAGGGTTAAGGTTAGGGTTAGCGTTAGGATAAGGGTAAGGGTTAGGGTTAGGGTTAGGGTTAGGGTTAGGGGTAAGGGTTAGGGTTAGGGTTAGGGTAAGGGTTAGGGTTAGGGTTAGGGTTAGCTTTAGAGTTAGGGTTAAGTTTAGGGTTAGGGTAAGGGTAAGAGTAAGGGTTAGGGTTAGGGTTAGGGGTTAGGGATAGGGTTAGGTTTAGGGTTAGAGTTAGGGTTAGGTATAGGGTTGGGGTTAGGGTTAGGGTTAGGGTTAAGGTAACGCTAAGGGTTAGGGGTAGGGGTAGGGTTCAGGTTAGGGTAAGGGTTAGCGTTAGGGTTAGGGTTAGGTAAGGGTAAGTATAATGGTTAGGGTTAGCGTTAGGGTTAGGGTAAGGGTAAAGTTTAGGGTAGGGTTAGGGTTTGGATAAGGGTACGGGTTAGGGTTAGGGTTATTGTTAGGGTTAGGGTTAAGGTTAGGGTTAGGGTTAAGGTTAGGGTTAGCGTTAGTGTAAGGTAATGGTTAGGGTTAGGGTTAGGGTTAGGGGTTAGGGTTAGGTTTAGGGTTAGTGTAAGGGTAAGTTTTAGGGTTAGGGTAAGGGTTAGGGATAGGGTTAGGGTAATGGTAAGTTTTAGGGTTAGGTTTAGTGTTAGGGTTAGGGTTAGGTTTAGGGTTAGGGTAAGGGTAAGGGTTAGGGGTTAGTGTTAGGGTTAGGGTTAGGGAAAGGGTAAGGTTTAGGGTTAGGGTTAGGGTTAGATTGAGAGTTAGCGTTGGGGTTAGGGTTAGGGTTAGGTTTAGGGTAAGGGATAGGGTTAGGGTTAGGGTTAGGGGTTAGGGTTAGGGTTAGGGTTAGGGTTAGGTTAAGGGTTAGGGTTAGGGTTAGAGTTAGGTTTAGAGTTAGGGTTAGGGTTAGTGTTAGGGTAAGTGTAAGTGTTAAGGTTAGGGTTAGGGTTAGGGTTAGGGTTAGGTTAAGGGTTAGGGTTAGGGTTAGAGTTAGGTTTAGAGTTAGGGTTAGGGTTAGTGTTAGGGTAAGTGTAAGTGTTAAGGTTAGGGTTAGGGTTAGGGTTATTTTTAGCGTTAGTGTAAAGGTAAGTGTTAAGGTTAGGGGTAGGGTTAGTGTCAGAGGTAGGTTTAGGGATAAGGGTTAGGGATAGGGTTAGGTTAAGGATTAGGGTTAGGGTTAGGTTTTGGGTAAGGGTTAGCATTAGGCTTAGGGTTAGGGAAAGGGTAAGGTTTAGGGTTAGGGTTAGGGCTAGGTTTAGGGTAAGGGTTAGGGTTTTGGTTAGGTTTAGGGAAAGGGTAAGTGTTAGGGATTGGGTTAGGGTTAGGTTAAGGGTTAGTGTTAGGGTTAGGGTAAGGGTAAGGGTTAGGGTTAGGGTTAGGGTTAAGTTTAGGGTTAATGTTATGGTTATGGTTAGGGTTAGGGTTAGGAAAAGGGCAACGGTTTGGTTTAGGGTTAGGGTTAGGGTTAGGGTAAGTATTAGGATTAGGGTTAGGGTTAGGGTATGGGTTAGGGTTAGGGTTAGGGTTAGCATTAAGGTTAGGGTTAGGGTTAGGGTAAGGGTAAGAGTTACGGTTTGGGTTAGGGTTAGGGTTAGGGTAAGGGTAAGGGATCTGTTTCGTGTTCCGATTAGTGTAATTGTTAGGGTTAGGTTTAGGGTTAGGGTTAGGTTTAGGGTTAGAGTTAGGGTTAGGGTTAGGGTAAGGGTAAGGGTTAGGGTTAGGGTTAGGGTTACGGTTAGGGAAAGGCTTAGTGTTAGGATTTGGGTTAGGGTAAGGGTTAATATTAGGGTTAGGTTTAGGGTAAGTGTAAGGGTTAGGTTTAGGGTTAGGTTTAGGTTTAGGGGTTATGGTTAGGGTTAGGTTTAGGGTAAGGGATAGGGTTAGGTTTAGGGTTGGGGTTAAGTTTAGGGTTAGGGTTAGGGTAAGGGTAAGGTTTAGGGTTAGGGTTAGGGTAAGGGTATGGGTGAGGGACGAGTTAGGGTTAGGTTTAGGGTTAGGTTAGGGTCAGGGTTAGGGTAAGGGTTAATGTTAGGTTTAGGGTTAGAGTGAGGGTTAGGGTTAGGATAAGGGTTAGGGTTAGGTTTAGGGTTTGGTTTAAGGGTTAGGGTTTGGGTTAGGGTTAGGGTAAGGGTTAGTGTTAGGGTTAGGGTAAGGGGAAGTGTTACGGTTAGGGTTAGTGTTAGGGTTAGGGTAAGGGTAAGGGTTAGATTTAGGGGTAGGGTTAGGGTTAGCGTCAGGGGTAGGGTAGGGGTTAGGGTTAGGGTTATTGTTAGGGTTATGGTTAAGGTTAGGGTTAGCGTTAGGTTAATGTGAGGGTTAGGGTTAGGGTTAGGGTTAGGGTAAGGGTAAGGGTTAGGGTTAGGGTTATTGTTAGGTTTAGGGTTACAGTTAGGGTTAGGGAAAGTGTTAGGGTTAGGGTTAGGGTTAGGGTAAGATTTAGGGTTAGCGTTAAGGTTAAGTTTAGTGTTAGGATTTTGGTTAGGGTTAGGAAAGGATAAGGGTTAGGGTTAGGGTAAGGGTTAGGGTTAGGGTAAGGATTGGGGTTAGGGTTAGGGTTAGGGTAAGGGTAAGGGTGAGGGTTAGGGTTAGGCTTAGGGTTAGTTTTAGGGTAAGGATTAGGGTTAGGGTTAGTTTTAGGGTAAGGTTTAGGCTTAGGATTAGCGTTAACATTAAGGTTACTGTTAGGGTTAGGGTAAGGGTTAGGTTTAGGGTTAGTGTTAGCGTTAGGATTAGGGGATAGGGTTAGGGTTAGTGTTAGGTATATTGTGAGGGTATGGGTAAGGGTTAGTGTTAGGGTTAGGGTAAGGGTTAAGCTTAGGGTTAGGGTTAGGGTAAGGGTAAGTGTTAGGGTTAGGGTTAGGGGTTAGGGTTAGGGTTAGGGTTAGGGTTAGCTTTAGAGTTAGGTTTAGGTTTAGGGTTAGTGTAAGGGTAAGGGTAAGGGTTAGGGTTAGGTTTAGGGGTTAGGGTTAGGGTTAGGATTAGGGTTAGAGTTAGGGTTACGTTTAGGGTTGGGGTTAGGGTTATGGTTAGGGTTAAGGTAACACTAAGGGTTAGGGGTAGGGGTAGGGTCAGGATTAGGGTAAGGGTTAGGTTTAGCGTTAGTGTAAAGGTAAGGGTTAAGTTTAGGGGTAGGGTTAGTGTCAGAGTTGGTTTAGGGATAAGGGTTAGGGATACGGTTAGGTTAAGGATTAGGGTTAGGTTTAGGTTTAGGGTAAGGGTTAGCATTAGGGTTAGGGTTAGGGAAAGAGTAAGGTTTAGGGTTAGGGTTAGGGCTAGGTTTAGGGTAAGGGTTAGGGTTTTGGTTAGGTTTAGGGTAAGGCTAAGTGTTAGGGATTGGGTTAGGGTTAGGTTAAGGGTTAGGGTTAGGGTTAGGGTAAGGTTAAGGGTTAGGTTTAGGGTTAAGGTTAGGGTTAATCTTATGGTTAGGGTTAGGGTTAGGGTTAGGGAAAGGGCAACGGTTAGGTTTAGGGTTAGGGTTAGGGTTAGGGTAAGTATTAGGGTTAGGGTTAGGGTTAGGTTATGGGTTAGGGTTAGGGTTAGCATTAAGGTTAGGGTTAGGGTTAGGGTAAAGGTAAGAGTTACGGTTAGGGTTAGGGTTAGGGTAAGGGTAAGGGTTCTGTTTCGTGTTCGGATTAGTGTAAGGGTTGGGGTTAGGGTTAGGGTTAGGGTTAGGTTTTGGGTTAGAGTTAGGGTTAGGGTTAGGGTAAGGGTAAGGGTTAGGGTTAGGGTTAGGGTTAGTATTAGGGAAAGGCTTAGGTTTAGGGTGAGGGTTAGGGTAAGGGTTAATATTAGGGTTAGGGTTAGGGTAAGTGTAAGGGTTAGTGTTAGGGTTAGGTTTAGGGTTAGGGTTTGGGTTAGTGTAAGTGTAAGGGTTAGGTTTAGGGTTAGGTTTAGGTTTAGGGGTTATGGTTAGGGTTAGGTTTAGGGTAAGGTTCAGGGTTAGGTTTAGGGTAGGGGTTAGGCTTAGGTTTAGAGTTAGGGTTAGGGTAAGGGTAAGGGGTAGGGTTAGGTTTAGTGTTGGGTTAAGGTTAGGGTTAGGGTTAGGGTAAGGGTAAGGTTTAGGGTTAGGGTTGGGGTTAGGGTAAGGGTTATGTTTAGGGTTAGGTTAAGGTGAGCGTTAGGGTTAGTATTAGTCTTAGTGTTTAGGGTTAGGGTTATGGTTAGGGTAAGGGTTAGGGTTAGGGTTATTGTAAGGGTTTGGGTTAGGGTTAGGGTTAGGGTAAGGGTATGGGTGAGGGAAGAGTTAGGGTTAGGGTTAGGGATAGGTTAGTGTCAGGGTTAGGGTAAGGGTTAGGGTTAGGTTTAGGGTTAGAGTTAGGGTTAGGGTTAGGGTAAGGGTTAGGGTTAGGGTTAGGTTTTGGGTTAAGGGTTAGGGTTAGGGTTAGGGTTAGGGTAAGGGTTAGTGTTAGGGTTAGGGTAAGGGTAAGGGTTAGGGTTAGGGTTAGCGTTAGGGTTAGGGTAAGGGTAACGTTTTGGGTTAGGGTTAGGGTTAGAGTTTGGGTAAGGGTAGGGGTTAGGGTAGGGTTATTGTTAGGGTTACGGTTAAGGTTAGGGTTAGCGTTAGGTTAAGGTAAGGGTTAGGGTTAGGGTTAGGGTTAGGTGTTAGGGTTAGGGTTAGTGTAATGGTAAGGTTAAGGGTTAGGGTTAGGGTTAGGGTTAGGGTAAGGGTAAGGGTTAGGGTTAAGGTTAAGTTTAGTGTTAGGGTTAGCGTTAGGGTTAGGGAAAGGATAAGGGTTAGGGTAAGGGTTTGGGTTAGGTTTAGGGTAAGGATTGGGGTTAGGGTTAGGGTTAGGGTCAGGGTAAGGGTGAGGGTTAGGGTTAGGGTTAGCATTAAGTTTAGGTTTAGGGTTAGGGTTAAGGTTAGGGTAAGTGTTAGGGTTAGGCTTATGGTTAGGGTTAGGGTTAAGGTAGGGTTAGGGTTAGGGTTAGGTTTAGGGTTAGGGTTAGGGTTAACGTAAAGGTAAGGGTTAGGGCTAGGGTTAGAGTTAGGGTTATGGTAAGGGTTAGGGTTAGGGTTAGGGTTAGGTTTAGGGTTAGGGTAAGGGTAAGGGTAAGGGTTAGGGTTAGGGGATAGAGTTAGGGTTAGGTATAGGTTTAGGGTAAGGGTAAGGGTTAGTGTTAGGGTTAGGGTAAGGGTTAAGGTAAGGGTTAGGGTTAGGGTAAGGGTAAGGTTAAGGGTTAGGGTTAGGGTTAGGTTTAGGCGTTAGGGTTAGGGTTAGGGTTAGGTTTAGGCGTTAGGGTTAGGGTTAGGGTTAGGGTAAGGATAAGGGTTACGGTTAGGGTTAGGGTTAGGGTAAGTGTAAGGGTTAGGGTTAGTGTTAGGGTTAGGATTAGGGGTTAAGGTAAGGGTAAGGGTAAGTGTTAGGGTTAGGTTTAGGGTTGGGTTTAAGATTAGGGTTAGCGTTAGGGTAGGGGTAAGGGTTAGGTTTAGGGTTAGGGGTAAGGGTTCGTGTTAAGGTTGGCATTAGGGTAAATGTTATGGTTAGGCTTAGGGTAAGGGTTAGGGTTAGGTTTAGGGTTAAAGGTAGGGTTAGATTTAGGGATAGAGTTAGGGTTAGGGTTACCATTAAGGTTCGGGTTAGGGTTAGTTAACTATATGGGTTAGGGTTAGGTTTAGGGTTAGATTTAGGGTTAGGGTAAGGCTTAGGCTTAGGGTAAGGCTTAGGGTTAGGGGAAGGGGAAGGGTTAGGGTTAGCGTTAGGGTTAGGATAAGTGTTAGGGTTAGGGTTAGGGTAAGGATTAGTGTTAGGGTTAGGTTTAGGGTTGGGGTTAGGGTAAGTGTAAGTGTTAGCGTTAGGTTTAAGGTAGGTTTAGTTTTACGGTTAGGGTTAGGGTTAGGATAAAGTTAAGTGTTAGGGTTAGGGTTAGGTTAAGGGATAGGGGTTAGGGTTAGGGTTAGGGTTAGGGTTAGGGTAAGGGTTAGGGTTAGGGTTAGGGTTAGGTCTAGGGTTAGGGGTTAGAGTTAGGGTTACGGTCATGGTTAGGATAAGGGTAAGGGTTAGGGTTAGGTTTAGGGTTAGGTGTTAGGGTTAGGGTTAGGGTTAGGGGCAGGGTAAGTGTAAGGGTTAGGATTAGGGTTATGGTTATGGTTATGGTTATGGTTAGGGTTAGGGTTAGGGTTAGGGAAAGTGTAAGGGTTAGAGTTAGGGTTAGGGTTAGGGTTAGGTTAAGAGTAAGGTATAGGGTTAGGTTTAGGGTAAGGGTAAGTTTAGGTTTAAGGTTTGGGTTAGGGTAAGGATAAGGGTTAGGTTTAGGGTTAGGGTTAGGGTGAGGGTTAGGGTTAGGGTTAGGGATTAGGGTTCTGGTTAGTGTTAGGGTTAGGGTAAGGGTTAGGTTAGGGTTAGGGTAAGGGTTAGGGTTAGGGTTAGGGTTAGTATTAGGGAAAGGCTTAGGTTTAGGGTGAGGGTTAGGGTAAGGGTTAATATTAGGGTTAGGTTTAGGGTAAGGGTAAGTTTAGGTTTAAGGTTTGGGTTAGGGTAAGGATAAGGGTTACGGTTAGGGTTAGGGTTAGGTGTTAGGGTTAGGGTAAGTGTAAGGGTTAGGGTTAGTGTTAGGGTTAGGATTAGGGGTTAAGGTTAGGGTAAGGGTAAGTGTTAGGGTTAGGTTTAGGGTTGGGTTTAAGATTAGGGTTAGCGTTAGGGTAGGGGTAAGGGTTAGGTTTAGGGTTAGGGGTAAGGGTTCGTGTTAAGGTTGGCATTAGGGTAAATGTTATGGTTAGGCTTAGGGTAAGGGTTAGGGTTAGGTTTAGGGTTAAAGGTAGGGTTAGATTTAGGGATAGAGTTAGGGTTAGGGTTACCATTAAGGTTCGGGTTAGGGTTAGTTAACTATAAGGGTTAGGGTTAGGTTTAGGGTTAGATTTAGGGTTAGGGTAAGGCTTAGGGTTAGGGTAAGGCTTAGGGTTAGGGGAAGGGGAAGGGTTAGGGTTAGCGTTAGGGTTAGGATAAGTGTTAGGGTTAGGGTTAGGGTAAGGATTAGTGTTAGGGTTAGGTTTAGGGTTGGGGTTAGGGTAAGTGTAAGTGTTAGCGTTAGGTTTAAGGTAGGTTTAGTTTTACGGTTAGGGTTAGGGTTAGGATAAAGTTAAGTGTTAGGGTTAGGGTTAGGTTAAGGGATAGGGGTTAGGGTTAGGGTTAGGGTTAGGGTTAGGGTAAGGGTTAGGGTTAGGGTTAGGGTAAGGATTGGGGTTAGGGTTAGGGTTAGGGTAAGGGTAAGGGTGAGGGTTAGGGTTAGGCTTAGGGTTAGTTTTAGGGTAAGGATTAGGGTTAGGGTTAGTTTTAGGGTAAGGTTTAGGCTTAGGATTAGCGTTAACATTAAGGTTACTGTTAGGGTTAGGGTAAGGGTTAGGTTTAGGGTTAGTGTTAGCGTTAGGATTAGGGGATAGGGTTAGGGTTAGTGTTAGGTATATTGTGAGGGTATGGGTAAGGGTTAGTGTTAGGGTTAGGGTAAGGGTTAAGC
The DNA here is from genome assembly GCA_024803745.1 of Megascapheus bottae. Taxonomy (NCBI): domain Eukaryota; kingdom Metazoa; phylum Chordata; class Mammalia; order Rodentia; family Geomyidae; genus Megascapheus; species Megascapheus bottae. The sequence goes on along the minus strand of JANJXV010000867.1, from coordinate 124,368 downwards.
TTAGGGTTAGGGTTAGGGTAAGGGTAAGTGTTAGGGTTAGGGTTAGGGGTTAGGGTTAGGGTTAGGGTTAGGGTTAGCTTTAGAGTTAGGTTTAGGTTTAGGGTTAGTGTAAGGGTAAGGGTAAGGGTTAGGGTTAGGTTTAGGGGTTAGGGTTAGGGTTAGGATTAGGGTTAGAGTTAGGGTTACGTTTAGGGTTGGGGTTAGGGTTATGGTTAGGGTTAAGGTAACACTAAGGGTTAGGGGTAGGGGTAGGGTCAGGATTAGGGTAAGGGTTAGGTTTAGCGTTAGTGTAAAGGTAAGGGTTAAGTTTAGGGGTAGGGTTAGTGTCAGAGTTGGTTTAGGGATAAGGGTTAGGGATACGGTTAGGTTAAGGATTAGGGTTAGGTTTAGGTTTAGGGTAAGGGTTAGCATTAGGGTTAGGGTTAGGGAAAGAGTAAGGTTTAGGGTTAGGGTTAGGGCTAGGTTTAGGGTAAGGGTTAGGGTTTTGGTTAGGTTTAGGGTAAGGCTAAGTGTTAGGGATTGGGTTAGGGTTAGGTTAAGGGTTAGGGTTAGGGTTAGGGTAAGGTTAAGGGTTAGGTTTAGGGTTAAGGTTAGGGTTAATCTTATGGTTAGGGTTAGGGTTAGGGTTAGGGAAAGGGCAACGGTTAGGTTTAGGGTTAGGGTTAGGGTTAGGGTAAGTATTAGGGTTAGGGTTAGGGTTAGGTTATGGGTTAGGGTTAGGGTTAGCATTAAGGTTAGGGTTAGGGTTAGGGTAAAGGTAAGAGTTACGGTTAGGGTTAGGGTTAGGGTAAGGGTAAGGGTTCTGTTTCGTGTTCGGATTAGTGTAAGGGTTGGGGTTAGGGTTAGGGTTAGGGTTAGGTTTTGGGTTAGAGTTAGGGTTAGGGTTAGGGTAAGGGTAAGGGTTAGGGTTAGGGTTAGGGTTAGTATTAGGGAAAGGCTTAGGTTTAGGGTGAGGGTTAGGGTAAGGGTTAATATTAGGGTTAGGGTTAGGGTAAGTGTAAGGGTTAGTGTTAGGGTTAGGTTTAGGGTTAGGGTTTGGGTTAGTGTAAGTGTAAGGGTTAGGTTTAGGGTTAGGTTTAGGTTTAGGGGTTATGGTTAGGGTTAGGTTTAGGGTAAGGTTCAGGGTTAGGTTTAGGGTAGGGGTTAGGCTTAGGTTTAGAGTTAGGGTTAGGGTAAGGGTAAGGGGTAGGGTTAGGTTTAGTGTTGGGTTAAGGTTAGGGTTAGGGTTAGGGTAAGGGTAAGGTTTAGGGTTAGGGTTGGGGTTAGGGTAAGGGTTATGTTTAGGGTTAGGTTAAGGTGAGCGTTAGGGTTAGTATTAGTCTTAGTGTTTAGGGTTAGGGTTATGGTTAGGGTAAGGGTTAGGGTTAGGGTTATTGTAAGGGTTTGGGTTAGGGTTAGGGTTAGGGTAAGGGTATGGGTGAGGGAAGAGTTAGGGTTAGGGTTAGGGATAGGTTAGTGTCAGGGTTAGGGTAAGGGTTAGGGTTAGGTTTAGGGTTAGAGTTAGGGTTAGGGTTAGGGTAAGGGTTAGGGTTAGGGTTAGGTTTTGGGTTAAGGGTTAGGGTTAGGGTTAGGGTTAGGGTAAGGGTTAGTGTTAGGGTTAGGGTAAGGGTAAGGGTTAGGGTTAGGGTTAGCGTTAGGGTTAGGGTAAGGGTAACGTTTTGGGTTAGGGTTAGGGTTAGAGTTTGGGTAAGGGTAGGGGTTAGGGTAGGGTTATTGTTAGGGTTACGGTTAAGGTTAGGGTTAGCGTTAGGTTAAGGTAAGGGTTAGGGTTAGGGTTAGGGTTAGGTGTTAGGGTTAGGGTTAGTGTAATGGTAAGGTTAAGGGTTAGGGTTAGGGTTAGGGTTAGGGTAAGGGTAAGGGTTAGGGTTAAGGTTAAGTTTAGTGTTAGGGTTAGCGTTAGGGTTAGGGAAAGGATAAGGGTTAGGGTAAGGGTTTGGGTTAGGTTTAGGGTAAGGATTGGGGTTAGGGTTAGGGTTAGGGTCAGGGTAAGGGTGAGGGTTAGGGTTAGGGTTAGCATTAAGTTTAGGTTTAGGGTTAGGGTTAAGGTTAGGGTAAGTGTTAGGGTTAGGCTTATGGTTAGGGTTAGGGTTAAGGTAGGGTTAGGGTTAGGGTTAGGTTTAGGGTTAGGGTTAGGGTTAACGTAAAGGTAAGGGTTAGGGCTAGGGTTAGAGTTAGGGTTATGGTAAGGGTTAGGGTTAGGGTTAGGGTTAGGTTTAGGGTTAGGGTAAGGGTAAGGGTAAGGGTTAGGGTTAGGGGATAGAGTTAGGGTTAGGTATAGGTTTAGGGTAAGGGTAAGGGTTAGTGTTAGGGTTAGGGTAAGGGTTAAGGTAAGGGTTAGGGTTAGGGTAAGGGTAAGGTTAAGGGTTAGGGTTAGGGTTAGGTTTAGGCGTTAGGGTTAGGGTTAGGGTTAGGTTTAGGCGTTAGGGTTAGGGTTAGGGTTAGGGTAAGGATAAGGGTTACGGTTAGGGTTAGGGTTAGGGTAAGTGTAAGGGTTAGGGTTAGTGTTAGGGTTAGGATTAGGGGTTAAGGTAAGGGTAAGGGTAAGTGTTAGGGTTAGGTTTAGGGTTGGGTTTAAGATTAGGGTTAGCGTTAGGGTAGGGGTAAGGGTTAGGTTTAGGGTTAGGGGTAAGGGTTCGTGTTAAGGTTGGCATTAGGGTAAATGTTATGGTTAGGCTTAGGGTAAGGGTTAGGGTTAGGTTTAGGGTTAAAGGTAGGGTTAGATTTAGGGATAGAGTTAGGGTTAGGGTTACCATTAAGGTTCGGGTTAGGGTTAGTTAACTATATGGGTTAGGGTTAGGTTTAGGGTTAGATTTAGGGTTAGGGTAAGGCTTAGGCTTAGGGTAAGGCTTAGGGTTAGGGGAAGGGGAAGGGTTAGGGTTAGCGTTAGGGTTAGGATAAGTGTTAGGGTTAGGGTTAGGGTAAGGATTAGTGTTAGGGTTAGGTTTAGGGTTGGGGTTAGGGTAAGTGTAAGTGTTAGCGTTAGGTTTAAGGTAGGTTTAGTTTTACGGTTAGGGTTAGGGTTAGGATAAAGTTAAGTGTTAGGGTTAGGGTTAGGTTAAGGGATAGGGGTTAGGGTTAGGGTTAGGGTTAGGGTTAGGGTAAGGGTTAGGGTTAGGGTTAGGGTTAGGTCTAGGGTTAGGGGTTAGAGTTAGGGTTACGGTCATGGTTAGGATAAGGGTAAGGGTTAGGGTTAGGTTTAGGGTTAGGTGTTAGGGTTAGGGTTAGGGTTAGGGGCAGGGTAAGTGTAAGGGTTAGGATTAGGGTTATGGTTATGGTTATGGTTATGGTTAGGGTTAGGGTTAGGGTTAGGGAAAGTGTAAGGGTTAGAGTTAGGGTTAGGGTTAGGGTTAGGTTAAGAGTAAGGTATAGGGTTAGGTTTAGGGTAAGGGTAAGTTTAGGTTTAAGGTTTGGGTTAGGGTAAGGATAAGGGTTAGGTTTAGGGTTAGGGTTAGGGTGAGGGTTAGGGTTAGGGTTAGGGATTAGGGTTCTGGTTAGTGTTAGGGTTAGGGTAAGGGTTAGGTTAGGGTTAGGGTAAGGGTTAGGGTTAGGGTTAGGGTTAGTATTAGGGAAAGGCTTAGGTTTAGGGTGAGGGTTAGGGTAAGGGTTAATATTAGGGTTAGGTTTAGGGTAAGGGTAAGTTTAGGTTTAAGGTTTGGGTTAGGGTAAGGATAAGGGTTACGGTTAGGGTTAGGGTTAGGTGTTAGGGTTAGGGTAAGTGTAAGGGTTAGGGTTAGTGTTAGGGTTAGGATTAGGGGTTAAGGTTAGGGTAAGGGTAAGTGTTAGGGTTAGGTTTAGGGTTGGGTTTAAGATTAGGGTTAGCGTTAGGGTAGGGGTAAGGGTTAGGTTTAGGGTTAGGGGTAAGGGTTCGTGTTAAGGTTGGCATTAGGGTAAATGTTATGGTTAGGCTTAGGGTAAGGGTTAGGGTTAGGTTTAGGGTTAAAGGTAGGGTTAGATTTAGGGATAGAGTTAGGGTTAGGGTTACCATTAAGGTTCGGGTTAGGGTTAGTTAACTATAAGGGTTAGGGTTAGGTTTAGGGTTAGATTTAGGGTTAGGGTAAGGCTTAGGGTTAGGGTAAGGCTTAGGGTTAGGGGAAGGGGAAGGGTTAGGGTTAGCGTTAGGGTTAGGATAAGTGTTAGGGTTAGGGTTAGGGTAAGGATTAGTGTTAGGGTTAGGTTTAGGGTTGGGGTTAGGGTAAGTGTAAGTGTTAGCGTTAGGTTTAAGGTAGGTTTAGTTTTACGGTTAGGGTTAGGGTTAGGATAAAGTTAAGTGTTAGGGTTAGGGTTAGGTTAAGGGATAGGGGTTAGGGTTAGGGTTAGGGTTAGGGTTAGGGTAAGGGTTAGGGTTAGGGTTAGGGTTAGGTCTAGGGTTAGGGGTTAGAGTTAGGGTTACGGTCATGGTTAGGATAAGGGTAAGGGTTAGGGTTAGGTTTAGGGTTAGGTGTTAGGGTTAGGGTTAGGGTTAGGGGCAGGGTAAGTGTAAGGGTTAGGATTAGGGTTATGGTTATGGTTAGCGTTAGGGTTAGGGAAAGTGTAAGGGTTAGAGTTAGGGTTAGGGTTAGGGTTAGGTTAAGGGTAAGGTATAGGGTTAGGTTTAGGGTAAGGGTAAGTTTAGGTTTAAGGTTTGGGTTAGGGTAAGGATAAGGGTTAGGTTTAGGGTTAGGGTTAGGGTGAGGGTTAGGGTTAGGGTTAGGGATTAGGGTTCGGGTTAGTGTTAGGGTTAGGGTAAGGGTTAGGTTAGGGTTAGGGTAAGGGTTAGGTTTAGGGTTAGGGTAAGGGTTAGGTTTAGGATTAGGTTTAGGCTTAGGGTTAGGGTTAGGGTAAGGGTTAGGGTTAGTTTTAGGGTTGGGATTAAGGTTAGTGTTAGGGTTAGGATAAGAGTTAGGGTTAGGGTTAGGGTTAGGTTTAGGGGTTAGGGTTAGTGTTAGGGTTAGAGTAAGGGTTAGGGTTAGGTTTAGGGCAAGGGTAAGGGTTAGGGTTATGGTTATGGTTAGGTTTACGGTTAGGGTTAGGATAAGTGTAAAGTTTAGGTTTAGGGTTAGGGTTAGGGTTAAGGTTAGGGTTAGGGTTAGGGTAAGGGTCAGGGTAAGGGTAAGCGTTTGGGTTAGGTTTAGGTTTAGGGTTGGGGTTAAGGTTAGCGTTAGGGTTAGGGTAAGGGTTAGGGTTAGGTTTAGGGTTAGGGTTAGGTTTAGGTTTAGGATTAGGGTAAGAGTAAGTTTTAGGGTTACAGTTAGTGTTAGGGGTTAGGGTCAGGTTTAGGGTTAGGATAAGGGTTAGGGTTAGGTTTAGGATAAGGGTAAGGTTTACGTTTAGGTTATTGTTAGGTTTGTGGTTGGGGTTAGGGTTAGGGTAAGAGTAAGGGTTAGGGTTAGTGTTAGGGTTAGGATTAGGGTAAGGGTTAGGGTTAGGGTTAAGGTTAGATTTGGGGATACGGTTAGGATAAGGGTAAGGGTTAGAGTTAGGTTTAGGTTTAGGGTTAGGGTTAGGTTTAAGGTTAGGGTAAGGGGAAGGGTTAGGGTTAGGGTTAGGTTAGGATAACGGTTAGGGTTAGGGTTAGGGTAAGGGTAAGTGTTAGGGTTAGGTTTAGGATTGGGGTTAAGATTAGGGTTAGCGTTAGGGTAAGGGTAAGGGTTAGGTTTAGGGTTAGGTGTAAGGGTCGTGTTAGGGTTAGCGTTAGGGTAAAGGTTAAGGTTAGGGTTAGGTTAAGGGTTAGGGTTAGGTTTAGGGTTAGAGGTAGGGTTAGGTTTAGGGACAGAGTTAGGGTTAGTGTTAGGGTTAGGGTAAGGTTTAGGGTTAGCATTAAGGTTAGGGTTAGGGTTAGTTAAGGATAAGGGTTGGGGTTAGGATTAGGGTTAGGTTTAGGGTTAGGGTAAGGCTTAGGCTTAGGGTTAGGGTTAGGGTAAGTTTTAATGTTAGGATTACCGTTAGGGTAAGGATAAGGTTTAGGGTTAGTGTTAGGTTTAGGATTAGGGTTAGGGTAAGTGTAAGGGTTAGGGTTAGTGTTAGGGTTAGGATTAGGGTTTAAGGTTAGGGTAAGGGTAAGTGTTAGGGTTAAGGTTAGGTTTAGGTTTAGGGTTAGGGTTAGGGTTAGAATAAGTTTAAGTGTTAGGGTTAGGGTTAGGTTAAGGGATAGGGGTTAGGGTTAGGGTAAGGGTTAGGGTTAGGGTTAGGGTTAGGGCTAGGGTTAGGGGTTAGAGTTAGGGTTAGGGTTAGGTTTAGGGTAAGGGTAAGGGTTAGGTTTAGGGTTAGGGTTACGGGTTAGGGTTATGGTTAGGGTTTGCGGTAGGGTAAGTGTAAGGGGTAGGGTTAGGGTTAGGGTTAAGGTTAGGGTTAGGGTTAGGGTTATGGAAAGGGTAAGGGTTAGAGTTAGGTTTAATGTTAGGTTTAGGTTACGGGTAAGGTACAGGGTTAGGTTTAGGGTGAGGGTAAGTTTAGGTTTAGGGTTTGGGTTACGGTAAGGATAAGGGTTAGGGTTAGGGTTAGGGTGAGGGTGAGGGTTAGGGTTAGGTTTAGGGGTTAGGGTTCAGGTTAGGGTTAGGGTTAGGGTAAGGTTAGGGTTAGGGTTAGGGTAAGGGTTAGGGTTAGGGTCAGGGTTAGGATTAGGGTTAGGGTTAGGGTAAGGGTTAGGTTTAGGGTTGTGGTAAGGTTAAGGTTTAGGGTTAGGGTTAGGGTTAGGTATTAGGGTTAGGGATAGGGTTAGGATAAGTGTTAGGGTTAGGTTTAGGTTAAGGGTAAGTTTTAGGGTTAGGGTAAGGGTTAGGTTTGGGGTTAGGTTTAGGGTAAGAGTAAGGGTTAGGGTTAGGGGTAGGGTTAGGTTTAGGGTAAGGTTTAGGTTTAGGGTTAGGTTTAGGTTTGGGGTTAGGGTTAGGGTAAGGGTTAGGGTTAGGGTTAGGGTTAGGGTTAGGTTTAGGGTTAGCGTTAGTGTTAGGGTGAGGGTTAGGGTTAAGGTTACTGTTAGGTTTAGGGTTAGGATTAGGGTTACGGTAAGGTTTAGGGTTAGGGTAAGGGTTAGGGTTAGGGTTAGGGTTAGGATTATGTTTAGGGTTAGGGTTAGGGTAAGGGTAAGGGTCAGGGTTAGGTTTAGGGTTGGGATTAAGATTAGTGTTAGGGTTAGGGTAAGAGTTAGGGTTAGGGTTAGGCTTAGGGTTAGGTTTAGGGTAAGTGTTAGGGTTAGGGTTAGGGTTAGGGTAAGGGTTAGGGTTAGGGTTAGGTTTAGGGTTTGCGTAAGGGTTAGGGTTAGTGTTAGGGTTAGGGTTAGGGTAAGTGTTAGGGTTAGGGTTTGTGTTAGGATTAGGGTAAGGGTTAGGGTTAGAGTTAGGGTTAGTGTAAGGGTTAGGTTTAGTGTTAGGGTTAGGGTTAGGGTAAGGGTAAGAGTTAGGTTTAGGGTTAGGGTAAGGATTAGGGTTAGGGTAAGATATGTGTTAGTGTTGGGGTTTGTGTTACGGTTATGATAAGGGTAAGGCTTAGGGTTAGGGTTAGGGTTAGGATAAGGGTAAGAGTTAGGGTTAGGGTTAGTGTTAGGGTTAGGGTAACTGTAAGTGTTAGCGTTAGGGTTAAGGTAGGTTTAGGGTTAGGGTTATGGTTAGGGTTAGGATAAGGTTAAGTGTTAGGTTTAGGGTTAGGTTAAGGGATAGGGGTTAGGGTTAGGTTTTTTGTTAGGTTTAGGGTAAGGGTTAGGGTTAGGGTTAGGGTTAGGTCTAGGGTTAGGGGTTAGAGTTAGGTTTAGGATCATGGTTAGGATAAGGGTAAGGGTTAGGGTTAGGGGTTAGGGTTAGGGTTAGGGTTAGGGGCAGGGTAAGTGTAAGGGTTACGATTAGGGTTAAGGTAATGGTTAGGGTTAGGGTTAGGGAAAGTGTAAGGGTTAGAGTTAGGTTTAGGGTTAGGTTTAGGTTAAGGGTAAGGTATAGGGTTAGGTTTAGGGTAAGGGTTAGGTTTAGGGTTAGGGTTACGGTGAGGGTTAGGGTTAGGGTTATGTTAAGGGTTAGGGTTAGGTTTAGGGTAAGGGTAAGGTTTAGGGTTAGGGTTAGAGTTAGAGTTAGGGTTAGGGTAAGGGTAAGGTTTAGGGTTAGGGTTAGGGTTAGGGGTTAGTGTTAGGGTTAGGGTAAGGGTAAGGTTTAGGGTTAGGTTTAGGGTTAGGAGTTAGGGTTAGGGTTAGGGAAGGTTAGGTTTAGGGTAAGGGTTGGGGTTAGGGTAAGGGTAAGTGTTAGGTTTAGGGTTAGGGTTAGGGTTAGGGAAAAGATAACGGTTAGGGTTAGCGTTAGGGTTTGGGTTAGGGAAAGGATTAGGCTTAGGGTTAGTGTTAGGGTTAGGGTTAGGGTTAGGGTAGAGTTATGTTTGGGGTTAGGGTTAGGGTAAGGGTAAGGTTTAGAGTTAGGGTTTGGGTTTAGGGTTAGGGTTAGGTTTACGGTAAGGGTTAGGGTTAGGGTTAAGTTTAGGGTTAGGGGTTAGGGTGAATGTTAGGGTTAGGGTAAGGGTTAGGGTTAAGGTCAGGGTAATGGTAAGGGTTAGGTTAGGGTTAGGGTTAGGGTTAGGTTTAGGGTTAGGATAATGGTTAGGGTTAGGTTTAGGGTTAGGGTTAGGGTTAGGGTAAGGGTAAGGTTTAGGGTTAGGGTTAGGGTTAGCAGAAGGCTTAGGGTTAGGGTTAGTGTTAGGGTTAGGGTTAAGTTTAGGGTTAGGGTTAGGGTAAGGGGAAGGGTTAGGGTCAGGGTTAGGGTTAAGGGTTAGGGTTAGTGTTAGTGTAAGGGTAACGTTTAGGATTAGGTTTAGGCTTAGGAGTTAGGGTTAGGGGAAGGTTTATGGTTAGGTTTAGGTTAGGGGTTAGGTTTGGGTTAGGGTTAGGGTTAGGGTTAGCATTAAAGTTAGGGTTAGGGTTAGTTAAGGATAAGGGTTAGGACTAGGATAAGGGTTAGGTTTAGGATTAGGGTAAGGCTTAGGGTAAGGGTTTGGGTTAGGTTATGCTTAATGTAAGGGTTAGGGTTAGGGTAAGCGTAAGGTTTAGGGATAGGTTTAGGTTTGGGGTTAGGGTTAGGGTAAGTGTAAGGGTTAGGGTTAGGGTTAGGGTTAGGATTAGTGGTTAGGGTAAGGGTAACTCTTAGGGTTAGGGTTAGGGTTAGGGTTAGGGTAAGTTTAAGGTTTAGTGTTAGTTTCAGGGTTAGGGTTAGGTTTAGGGTTAGGGTTAGGGTTAGCGTTAGGATGAGGTTCAGTGTTAGGGTTAGGGTTAGAATAAGGGATAGGGGATAGGGTTAGGGTTAGGGTTAGGGTGAGGCTTAAGGTAAGGGAAAGTTTTAGGTTTAGGGTTAGAGTTAGGGTTAAGTTTAGGGTTAGGGTTAGGCTAAGATTTAGAGTTAGGGTAAGGGTTAAGGTTAGGGTTAGGGGTTAGAGGTAGGGTTACGGTTAGAGGTAGGTAAGGGTAAGGGTTAGGTTTAGGGTCAGGTTTAGGGGTTAGGGTTATTGTTAGGGTTAGGGTCAGGGTAAGTGTAAGGGTTGGGTTAGGGTTAGGGTTAGGTCTAGCGTTAGGGGTTAGATTTAGGGTTAGGGTTAGGGTTAGGGTAAGGGTAAGGGTTAGGGTTAGGTTTAGGGTTAGGGGTTAGGGTTAGGGTTAAGGTTAGGGCCAGGGTAAGTGTAAGGGTTAGGTTTAGGGTTAAGGTTAAGGTTAGGGTTCGGGTTAGGGTTAGGGAAAGGGTAAGGGTTACAGTTAGGTTTAGGGTTAGGTTTAGGTTAAGGGTAAGGTATAGGGTTAGGTTTAGAGTAAGGGTAAGTTTAGGTTTAGGGTTTGGGTTATTGTAAGGATAACGGTTAGGGTTAGGGTTAGGGTTAGGGTGAGGGTTAGGTTAGGGATAGGGGTTAGCGTTCGGGTTAGGGTTAGGGTTAGGTTAAGGGTTAGGGTTAAGGTTAGGGTAAGGGTTAGGGTTAGGGTCAGGGTTAGGATTAGGGTTAGGGTTAGGGTAAGGGTTAGGTTTAGGGTTATGGTAAGATTAAGGTTTAGGGTTAGGGTTAGGGTTAGGTATTAGGGTTAGGGTTAGGGTTAGGGTAAGTGTTAGGGTTAGGTTCAGGTTAAGGGTAAAGTTTAGGGTTAGGGTAAGGGTTAGGTTTGGTGTTAGGGTTAGGGCAAGGGTAAGGGTTAGGGTTAGGGTTAGGTTAGGGGTTAGGCTTAGGTTTAGGGTTAAGGTTAGGGTAAAAGTTAGGGTTAGGTTTAGGGTTGGGGTTAAGGTTAGGGTTAGGGTTAGGTAAGGGTAAGGTTTAGGGTTAAGGTTAGGGTTAGGGTAAGGGTTATGTTTAGGGTTAGTTTAAGGTGAGTGTTAGGTTTAATGGTAGGGTTAGTCTTTAGGGTTAGGGTTAGGGTTAGGGTAAGGGTTAGGGTTAGGGTTATTGTAAGTGTTTGGGTTAGGGTTAGGGTAAGGGTAAGGGTGAGGACAGAGTTAGGGTTAGGGTTAGGGTTAGGTTAGGGTTGAGTTTAGGGTTAGGATTAGGTTTAGGGTGAGGGTTAGAGTTAGGGTTAGGGTTAGGGTAAGGGTTACGCTTAGGGTTACGGTTAGTGTTAGAGTTAGTGTGAGGGTTAGGGTAAGGGGAAGGGTTAGGGTTAGGGTTAGGGTTAGGGGTTAGGGTTAGGGTTAGGGTTAGGGTAGGGGTTAGGGTTAGGGTTAGGTTTAGGGTAAGGTTACGTGTTAGGGTTAGGGTTAGGGTTAAGGTTAGGGTTAGGGTTAGGGTTAGGGAAAGTGTAAGGGTTAGAGTAACGTAAGGGTTAGGTTTAAGGTGAGTGTTAGGGTTAGCATTAAGTTTAGGGTTAGGGTTACAGTAAGGGTAGGGGTTAGGTTTAGGGTTAGGGTAAGGGTTAGTTTTAGGGTAAGGATTAGGGTTAGGGTTAGGGTTAGGGTAAGGTTTAGGGTTAGGGTTAGGGTTAGCATTAAGTTTAGGTTTAGGGTTAGGGTAAGGATAAGGTTTAGGTTTAGGGTTAGGGTTAGGGTTAGGGTTAGGGGATAGGGTAAGGGTAAGGGTTAGGGTTAGGTTTAGGTTTAGGGGTTAGGGTTAGGGTTAGGGTTAGGGTTATGGAAATGGTAAGGGTAAGGTTTAGGGTTAGGGTTAGGGTAAGGGTAAGGGTTAGGGTTAGGGATAGGGTAAGAGTAAGGGTTAGGGTTAGGTTTAGAGTTAGGGTAAGCGTAAGGGTTAGGGTTAGGGGTAGCCTTAGGGTTAAAGTTAGGTTTAGAGTTAGGGTTAGGGTAGGGATGAGGGTTAGGGTAAGGGTTAGGGTAAGGTTAAGGGTTAGGGTTAGGGTTAGGTTTAGAGTTAGGGTTAGGTTTAGGGTTAGGGTGATGGTTAGTGTTAGGGTTAGCTGTTAGGGTTCGGATTAGGGTTAGGGTTAGGGTAAGTGTTAGGGTTATGTTGGGGTAAGGGTTAGGGTTAGAATAAGGGTTAGGGTTAGGGTTAGAGGTTAGGGTTAGGGTTAGGTTTAGGGTTAGGTTTAGGGGAAGGGTAAGGGTTAGGGTTAGGTTTAGGGTTAAGGTTAGTGTTACAGTTAGGGTTAGGGTACGGAAAAGGGTAAGGGTTAGGGTAAGGGTTAGAGTTAGGGTTGGGGTAAGGATTGGGGTTATGGTTAGGGTTAGGGTAAGGGTAAGGTTTAGGGTTAGGGTTAGGGTTAGCATTAAGTTTAGGGTAAGGGTTAGGTTTAGGGTTAGGGTTAGGGTAAGGGTTAGGGTTAGTCTTATGGTTAGGGATAGGATTAGGGTTAGGGTTAGGGTAAGGGTAAGTGTAAGGTTTAGGGTTAGGGTTAGGGTTAGGGGTTAGGGTTAGGGTTAGGGTTAGGGAAGGTTAGGAATATGGTCAGGGTTAGGGTTAGGTTTAGGGTAAGGGTAAGTGTTAGGGTTAGGGTTAATGTTAGGGTTAGGGTTAGGATAAGGGTAAGGGTTAGGGTTATGTTAAGGGTGAGGATTATGGTTAGGGTTAGAGTTAGAGTTACGGTTAGGGTAAGGGTAAGGGTTAGGGTTAGGGTTAGAGTTAGAGTTAGGTTAGGGTAAGGGTAAGGTTTAGGGTTAGGGTTTGGGTTAGGGGTTAGGGTTAGTGTTAGGGTTAGGGGAAGGGTAAGGTTTAGGTTTAGGTTTAGGGTTAGGGGTTAGGGTTAGGGTTAGGGTTAGGGAAGGTTAGGTTTAGGGTAAGGGTTAGGGTAAGGATTAGGCTTAGGGTTAGTGTTAGGGTTAGGGTTAGGGTTAGGGTAAGGGTAGAGTTATGTTTGGGGTTAGGGTTAGGGTAAGGGTAAGGGTTAGAGTTAGGGTTAGGGTTGGGTTTAGGTTTAGGGTTAGGTTTACGGTAAGGGTTAGGGTTAGGGTTAAGGTTAGGGTTAGGGGTTAGGGTTAGTGTTAGGGTTAGGGAAAGGGTTAGGGTTAAGGTTAGGGTAAGGGTAAGGGTTAGGTTAGGGTTAGGGTTAGTGTTAGGTTTAGGGTTAGGATAAGGGTTAGGGTTAGGTTTAGGGTTAGGCTTAGGAGTTAGGGTTAGGGTAAGGTTTAGGGTTAGGGTTAGCTTAGGGGTTAGGTTTGGGTTAGGGTTAGGGTTAGGGTTAGGGTTAGCATTAAGGTTAGGGTTAGGATTAGTTAAGGATAAGGGTTAGGATTAGGATAAGGGTTAGTTTTAGGATTAGGGTAAGGCTTAGGGTAAGGGTTTCTGTTAGGTTATGGTTAATGTTAGGGTTAGGGTTAGGGTAAGGGTAAGGGTTAGGGATAGGTTTAGGTTTGGGGTTAGGGTTAGGGTAAGTGTAAGGGTTAGGGTTAGGGTTAGGATTAGTGGTTAGGGAAAGGGTAAGTCTTAGGGTTAGGGTTAGGGTTAGGGTAAGTGTAAGGTTTAGGGTTAGGTTAAGGGTTAGGGTTAGGGTGAGGCTTAAGGTAAGGGAAAGTTTTAGGTTTAGGGTTAGTGTTAGGGTTAAGTTTAGGGTTAGGGTTAGGCTTAGGTTTAGAGTTAGGGTAAGGGTTAGGGTTAGGGTTAGGGGTTTGAGGTAGGGTTAGGGTTAGAAGTAGAGTAAGGGTAAGGGTTATGGTTAGGGTTAGGGTTAGGTTTAGGGTTAGGGTTAGGGTTAGCGTTATTATTAGGGTAAGGGTTAGGGTTAAGGTTAGTGTTAGGTTTAGGGTTAGGATTAGGGTTAGGGCAAGGTTTAGGGTTAGGGGTAGGGTTAGGGTTAGGATTAGGTTTAGGGTTAGGGTTAGGGTAAGGGTAAGAGTTAGGGTTAGGTTTAGGGTTGGGATTAACGTTAGGGTTAGGGTTAGGGTAAGAGTTAGGGTTAGGGTTAGGGTAAGGGTAAGGGTTACGGTTAGGTTTAGGGTAAGGGTAAGGGTAAGGGTTAGGGTTAGGGTTAGGGTTAGGTTTAGGGTAAGGGTAAGCGTTAGAGTTAGGGTTAGGTTTAGGGTTGGGGTTAAGGTTAGGGTTAGGGTTAGGGTAAGGGTTAGGGTTAGGGTTGGGGTTAGGTTTAGGGTTAGGAGTAGGGTAAGGGTAAGGTTTAGGGTTACAGTTAGTGTTAGGGGTTAGGGTTAGGGTTAGGTTTAGGATAAGGGTTAGGGTTAGGTTTAGGGTAAGGGTAAGGTTTAGGGTTAGGTTAGGGTTAGGTTTGGGTTTGGGGTTAGGGTTAGGGTAAGAGTAAGAGTTAGGGTTAGTGTTAGGGTTAGGTTAAGGTAAGGGTTAGGGTTAGGGTTAAGGTTTGATTTGGGGATAGGGTTAGGATAAGGGTAATCGTTAGAGTTAGGTTTAGGTTTAGGGTTAGGGTTAGGTTTAGGGTTAGGGTATGGGTAAGGGTTAGGGTTAGGGTTAGGGTTAGGATAAGGGTTAGTGTTAGGGTTAGGGTAAGGTAAGTTTTAGGGTTAGGTTTAGGGTTGGGGTTAAGATTAGGGTTAGCGTTAGGGTAGGGGTAAGGTTTAGGTTTAGGTTTAGGGGTAAGGGTTCGTGTTAGGGTTGGCGTTAGGGTAAATGTTAAGGTTAGGCTTAGGGGAAGGTTTAGGGTTAGGTTTAGGGTTAAAGGTAGGGTTAGATTTAGGGATAGAGAGAGGGTTAGGGTTAGGGTTAGAGTAAGGGTTAGGGTTAGCATTAAGGTTCGGGTTAGGGTTAGATAACGATTAGGGTTAGTGTTAGGATAAGGGTTAGGTTTAAGGTTATGGTAAGGTTAAGGTTTAGGGTTAGGGTTAGGGTTAGGTATTAGGGTTAGGGTTAGGGTTAGGGTAAGTGTTAGGTTTACGTTTAGGGTAAGGGTAAGGTTTAGGGTTAGGGTAAGATTTAGGTTTGGGGTTAGGGTTAGGGTAAGAGTAAGGGTTAGGGTTAGTGTTAAGTGTAGGTTTAGTGTAAGGGTTAGGGTTAGGGTTAGTGTTAGGTTTGGGGTTAGGGTTAGGGTAAGGGTAAGGGT
>JANJXV010000867.1:80000-107500 GCA_024803745.1 Megascapheus bottae | reverse complement strand
TAGGGTTAGGGTAAGGGCAAGAGTTATGGTTAGGGTTAGGGTAAGGATTAGGGTTAGGGTAAAATAAGGGTTAGTGTTTGGGTTAGTGTTACGGTTATTATAAGGGTAAGGCTTAGGGTTAGGGTTAGGGTTAGGATAAGGGTAAGAGTTAGGGTTAGGGTTAGGGTTAGGATTAGGTTTGGGGTTAGCGTTAGGGTTAGGGAAAGAATAAGGTTTAGGGTTAAGTTTAGGTTTTGGGTTAGTGTTAGGGTTTGGGTTAGGCTAAGGGTAAGAGTTAGGGTTAGGGTTAGGGTTACGTTAGGGGAAGGGTTAGGATTAGTGGTTAGGTGTAGGGTTAGGGTTAGGGTAAGGGTAAGGGTTAGGGTTTTGGTTAGGGTTAGTTTTAGGGTTAGGATTAGGGTAAGGGTAAGGTTTATGGTTACAGTTAGTATTAGGGGTTAAGGTTAGGGTTAGGGTTAGGAAAAGGGTTAGGGTTAGGTTTAAGGTAAGGGTAAGGTTTAGGGTTAGGTTAGGGGTAGGTTTGGGGTTGGGATGAGGGTTAGGGTAAGATTAAGGGTTAGGGTTAGTGTTAGAGTGAAGTTTAGGATAAGGGGTAGGGTTAGGGTTAGATTAGGGGTTAGAGTTAGGGTAAGGGTAAGTGTTAGAGTTAGGGTTAGGTTTAGGGTTAAGGTTAGGTTTAGGGTTAAGATAAGGGTAAGAGTTAGTGTTAGGTTTAGGATTAGGATAAAGGTTAGGGTTAGGGTTAGAGTAACGGTAAGGGTTAGGGTTAAGTTTAGGGTTGGGGTTAAGGTTAGGGTTAGGCTAAGGGTAAGGTTAAGTTTTAGGGTTTGGCTTAGGGGTTAAGGTTCGTGTTAGGGTTAGCGTTAGGGTAAGGGTTAGGGTTTGGGGTAGGGGTAGGGTTAGGTTTAGGGTTAGAGTTTGGGTTAGCGTTTGGGTTAGGGTAAGGGTAAGTGTTAGGGTTAGGGTTAGGGTTAGGGTTAGGATAAGGGTAAAGGTTAGGGTTAAGGTTATGGTTAGGGGTTAGGGTTAGGGTTATGGTTAGGGTTAGGGTTAGGGTTAGGTTTAGTGTTAGGGTTAGGTTTAGGGTTAGGTTTAGGTTTAGGGTTAGGTTTAGGTTAAGGGTAAGTGTTAGGGTTAGGGTTAGGGTTAGGGTTAGGGTTACGTTAAGGGTAAGGGTTAGGGTTAGGGTTAGTGTTAGGGTTAGGTTTAGGGTTAGGGTTATGTTTAGGACTAGGGTAAGGGTAAGGGTTAGGGTTAAGTTTAGGGTTAGGGTTAGGGTTAGGGTTAGGGTAAGGTTTGGTTTAGGGTTAGGGTTAGGGTTAGAGTTAGTGTTAGGTTTAGAGTTAGGGTTAGGGTAAGGGTAAGGGTTAGGGTTAGGTTGAGGGTAAGGGTAAGGGTTAGGTTTAGGGTTAGGGTTAGGGTAAGGGTAAGGGTTAGGGTTAGGGTTAGGGTTAGGGTGAGGGTTAGTGTTAGGGTTAGTGGTTAGGGTTCGGGTTAGGGTTAGGGTTAGGGTTAGGGTTAGGTTGGAGTAAGGGCTAGGGTTAGGGTAAGGGTTAGGGTTAGGGTTAGGTTTAGGGTAAGAATAAGGGTTAGGGTTAGTGTTAGGTGTAGGGTTAGTGTAATGGTTAGGGTTAGGGTTAGGGTTAGATTTGGGGTTAAGGTTAGGGTAAGGGTATGGGTTAGAGTTAGGTTTAGGTTTAGTGTGAGGGTTAGGGTTAGGTTTAGGGTTATGGTAAGGGTAAGGGTTAGGGTTAGAATTAGGGTTGGGATAAGGGTTAGGGTAAGTGTAAGGGTTAGGGTTAGGTTTAGGGTTGGGGTAAAGTTTAGGGTTAGGGTAAGGGTTAGGGTTAGGTTTAGGGATAGAGGTAGGGTTAGGTTTAGGTTTAGAGTTAGTGTTAGGGTTAAGGTTAGGGTAAGGGTAAGTGTTAGGTTTAGGGTTAGGGTTAGGGTTAGGGTTAGCATTAAGGATAGGGTTAGGTTTAGTTAAGGATGAGGGTTAGGGTTAGGATTAGGGTTAGGGTAAGGATTAGGGGTTACGGTTACGGTAAAGGTAAGTGTTAGGGTTACGGTTAGGGTTAGGTTTAGGGTAAGGGTAAGGGTTAGTGTTAGGGTTAGGGTTAGGGTTAGGGTTAGGGTTATTATAAGGTTAAGTGTTAGGGTTAGGTTTAGGTTAAGGGATAGGTGTTAGGGTTAGGGTTTGGCTTAGGGTTAGGATTAGGGGTTAGAGTTAGGGTTAGGGTTAGGGTTAGGGGTTAGGGTTAGGGTTAGGGGCAGGGTAAGTGTAAGGGTTAGGGTTAGGGTTAGGGTTAAGGTTAGGGTTAGGGTTAGGGAAAGATTAAGCGTTAGTGTTAGGTTTAGGGTTAGGTTTAGGTTAATGGTAAGGTATAGGGTTATGTTTAGGGTAAGGGTAAGGTTTAGGGTTAGGGTAAGTGTTAGGTTTGGGGTTAGGGTTAGGGTAAGAGTAAGGGTTATGGTTAGGGTTACGGGTAGGGTTAGGGTTAGGGTTAGGGTTAGGGTAAGTGTAAAGTTTAGGTTTAGGTTTAGGGTTAGGGTTAAGGTAAGGGTGAGGGTTTGGGTTAGGGTCAAGGTAAGGGTAAGCGTTAGGGTTAGGGTTATGTTTAGGGTTGGGGTTAAGGTTAGGGTTAGGGTTAGGGTAAGTGTTAGGTTTAGGGTTAGGGTTAGGTTTAGGATTAGGATTAGGGTAAGGGTAAGTTTTAGGGTTACAGTTAGTGTTAGGTTTTAGTGTTAGGGTTAGGGTTAGGATAAGGGTTAGGGTTAGGTTTAGGGTAAGGGTAAGGTTTAGGGTTAGGTCAGGGTTCGGTTTGTGGTTGGGGTTAGGGATAGGGTAAGAGTAAGTTTTAGGGTTAGTGTTAGGGTTAGGTTTAGGGTAAGGATTAGGGTTAGGGTTCGGGTTAGATTTTGGGTTAGGGTTATGGTAAGGGTAAGGGTTAGAGTTAGGATCACGTTTAGGGTTAGGGTTAGGTTTAGGCTTAGGGTAAGTGTAAGGGTTAGGGTTAGGGTTAGGGTTAGGATAAGGATTAGGGTTAGGGTTAGAGTAAGGGTAAGGGTTACTGTTAGGTTTAGGGTTGGGGTTAAGGTTAGGGTTAGGCTTAGGGTAAGGGTAAGGTTTAGGGTTAGGGTAAGATAAGTGTTAGTGTTTGGGTTAGTGTTACGGTTATTATAAGGGTAAGGCTTAGGGTTAGGGTTAGGGTTAGGATAAGGGTAAGAGTTAGGGTTAGGGTTAGGGTTAGGGTTAGGGTTGGGGTTAGCGTTAAGGTTAGGGAAAGAATAAGGTTTAGGGTTAAGTTTAGGTTTTGGGTTAGTGTTAGGGTTTGGGTTAGGATAAGGGTAAGAGTTAGGGTTAGGGTTAGGGTTAGGTTAGGGGAAGGGTTAGGGTTAGTGGTTAGGTGTAGGGTTAGGGTTAGGGTAAGGGTAAGGGTTAGGGTTATTGTTAGGGTTAGGTTTAGGTTTAGGATTAGGGTAAGGGTAAGGTTTATGGTTACAGTTAGTATTAGGGGTTAAGGTTAGGGATAGGGTTAGGAAAAGGGTTAGGGTTAGGTTTAGGGTAAGGGTAAGGTTTAGGGTTAGGTTAGGGGTAGGTTTGGGGTTGGGATGAGGGTTAGGGTAAGATTAAGGGTTATGGTTAGTGTTAGCGTTAGGTTTAGGATAAGGGTTAGGGTTAGGGTTAGATTAGGGGTTAGAGTTAGGGTAAGGGTAAGTGTTAGAGTTAGGGTTAGATTTAGGGTTAAGGTTAGGTTTAGGGTTAGAGTAAGGGTAAGGGTTAGTGTTAGGGTTAGGATTAGGATAAGGGTTAGGGTTAGGGTTAGAGTAAGGGTAAGGGTTAGGGTTAAGTTTAGGATTGGGGTTAAGGTTAAGGTTAGGCTAAGGGTAAGGATAAGGGTTAGGGTTTGGCTTAGGGGTTAAGGTTCGTGTTAGGGTTAGCGTTAGGGTAAGGGTTAGGGTTTGGGGTAGGGGTAGGGTTAGGTTTAGGGTTACAGTTAGGGTTAGCGTTTGGGTTAGGGTAAGGGTAAGTGTTAGGGTTAGGGTTAGGGTTAGGGTTAGGATAAGGGTAAGGGTTAGGGTTAAGGTTAGGGTTAGGGGTTAGGGTTAGGGTTATGGTTAGGGTTAGGGTTAGGGTTAGGTTTAGTGTTAGGGTTAGGTTTAGGGTTAGGTTTAGGTTTAGGGTTAGGTTTAGGGTAAGGGTAAGTGTTAGGGTTAGGGTTAGGGTCAGGGTTATGTTAAGGGTAAGGGTTAGGGTTAGGGTTAGTGTTAGTGTTAGGTTTAGGGTTAGGGTTATGTTTAGGACTAGGGTAAGGGTAAGGGTTAGGGTTAATTTTAGGGTTAGGGTTAGGGTTAGGGTTAGGGTAAGGGTTTGGTTTAGGGTTAGGGTTAGGGTTAAAGTTAGTGTTAGGTTTAGAGTTAGGGTTAGAGTAAGGGTAAGGGTTAGGGTTAGGTTGAGGGTAAGGGTAAGGGTTAGGATTAGGGTTAGGGTTAGGGTAAGGGTAAGGGTTAGGGTTAGGGTTAGGGTGAGGGTTAGTTTTAGGGTTAGTGGTTAGGGTTCGGGTTAGGGTTAGGGTTAGGGTTAGGTTGGAGTAAGGGCTAGGGTTAGGGTAAGGGTTAGGGTTAGGGTTAGGGTTAGGGTAAGAATAAGGGTTAGGGTTAGTGTTATTGTTAGGTTTAGGGTAAGGGTTAGGGTTAGGGTTAGGGTTAGATTTGGGGTTAAGGTTAGGGTTAGGGTTAGGGTAAGGGTAAGGGTTAGGGTTAGAGTTAGGGTTGGGATAAGGGTTAGGGTAAGTGTAAGGGTTAGGGTTAGGTTTAGGGTTCGGGTAAAGTTTTGGGTTAGGGTAAGGGTTAGGGTTAGGTTTAGGGATAGAGGTAGGGTTAGGTTTAGGGTTAGAGTTAGTGTTAGGGTTAAGGTTAGGGTAAGGGTAAGTGTTAGGTTTAGGGTTAGGGTTAGGGTTAGGGTTAGCATTAAGGATAGGGTTAGGGTTAGTTAAGGATGAGGGTTAGGGTTAGGATTAGGGTTAGGTTTAGGGTTAGGGTAAGGCTTAGGGTTAGGGTTAGGGTAAGGGTTAGTGTTAGGATTAGGGTTAGGGTAAGGATTAGGGGTTACGGTTAGGGTAAAGGTAAGTGTTAGGGTTAGGCTTAGGGTTAGGGTTAGGGTAAGGGTAAGGGTTAGTGTTAGTGTTAGGGTTAGGGTTAGGGTTATTATAAGGTTAAGTGTTAGGGTTAGGTTTAGGTTAAGGAATAGGTGTTAGGGTTAGGGTTTGGCTTAGGGTTAGGTTTAGGGTTTAGAGTTAGGGTTAGGGTTAGGGTGAGGGGTTAGGGTTAGGGTTAGTGTTAGGAGCAGGGTAAGTGTAAGGGTTAGGGTTAGGATTAGGGTTAAGGTTAGGGTTAGGGTTAGGGAAAGATTAATGGTTAGTGTTAGGTTTAGGGTTAGGTTTAGGTTAAGGGTAAGGTATAGGGTTAGGTTTAGGGTAAGGATAAGGTTTAGGGTTAGGGTAAGGGTTAGGTTTGGGGTTAGGGTTAGGGTAAGAGTAAGGGTTATGGTTAGGGTTACGGGTAGGGTTAGGGTTAGGGTTAGGGTTAGGGTTAGGGTAAGTGTAAAGTTTAGGTTTAGTTTTAGGGTTAGGGTTAAGGTAAGGGTTAGGGTTAGGGTTAGGGTCAAGGTAAGGGTAAGCCTTAGGGTTAGGGTTATGTTTAGGGTTGGGGTTAAGGTTAGGGTTAGAGTTAGGGTAAGTGTTAGGTTTAGGGTTAGGGTTAGGTTTAGGATTAGGATTAGGGTAAGGGTAAGTTTTAGGGTTACAGTTAGTGTTAGGTTTTAGTATTAGGGTTAGGGTTAGGATAAGGGTTAGGGTTAGGTTTAGGGTAAGGGTAAGGTTTAGGGTTAGGTTAGGGTTAGGTTTGTGGTTGGGGTTAGGGATAGGGTAAGAGTAAGTTTTAGGGTTAGTGTTAGGGTTAGGTTTAGGGTAAGGATTAGGGTTAGGGTTCGGGTTAGATTTTGTGTTAGGGTTATGGTAAGGGTAAGGGTTAGAGTTAGGATCAGGTTTAGGGTTAGGGATAGGTTTAGGCTCAGGGTAAGTGTAAGGGTTAGGGTTAGGGTTAGGGTTAGGATAAGGGTTAGGGTTAGGGTTGGGGTTAAGGTTAGGGTTAGGCTTAGGGTAAGGGTAAGTATTAGGGTTAGGGTTAGGGGTAAAGGTTCGTGTTAGGGTTAGCGCTAGGGTAAGGGTTAGGGTTAGGGTTAGGGGCAGGGTTAGGTTTAGGGTTAGAGTTAGGGTTACGGTTTGGGTTAGGGTAAGGGTAAGTGTTAGGGTTAGGGTTAGGGTTACGGTTAGGATAAGGGTAAAGGTTAGGGTTAAGGTTAGGGTTAGGGGTTAGAATTAGGGTTAGGGTTAGGGTTAGGGTTAGGGTTAGGTTAAGGGTAAGGTTTAGGGTTAGGGTAAGGGTTAGGGTTAGGGTTAGTGTTAGGAGTTAGGGTTTGGGTTAGGGTTAGGGTAAGTGTAAGGGTTAGGGTTATGGGTAGGGTTAGGATTAGCGTTATGTTTAGAGTTAGGGATAGGGTAAGGGTTAGGGTTAGGGTTAGGTTTAGGGTAATGGTAAGTGTTAGGTTTAGGGTTAGGGTTAGGGTTAGGTTAAGGGTAAGGGTTAGGGTTAGGGTTAGTGTTAGGGTTAGGTTTAGGGTTAGGGTTACGGTTAGGGTTAGGGTAAGGGTAAGGGTTAGGGTTAAGGTTAGGGTTAGGGTTAGGGTTAGGGTAAGGGTTAGGGTTAGGGTTAGTGTTAGGCTTAGAGTTAGGGTTAGGTTTAGGTTTAGGGTTAGGGTAAGGGTAAGTGTTAGGTTTAGGGTTAGGGTTAGGGTTAGGGTAAGGGTTAGGGTTAGGTTGGGGTAAGGGTTAGAGTTAGGGTTAGGGTTAGGGTTAGGGATAGGTTTAGGGTAAGGGTAAGTGTTAGGGTTAGGGTTAGGGTTAGGGTTAGGTAAGGGTTAGTGTTAGGGTTAGGGTAAGTGTTAGGTTTAGGGTTAGGGTTAGGGTAATTGTAAGGGTTAGGTTTAGGGTTAGGTTTAGGGTTAGCGTTAGGGTAAGGGTTAGGGAAGGTTAGGGTTAGGTTTAGGGTTAGGGGTTAGGGTTAGGGTTTGGGTTAGGGAAGGTTATGGTTAGGTTCAGGGTTAGTGTTAGGGTAAGGGTAAGTGTTAGGTTTAGGGTTAGGGTTTGGGGAACGGTAAGGGTTAGGGTTTGGGTTAGGTCTAGGCTTAGCATTAGGGTAAGGGTTAGGGTTAGGTTAAGTGTTAGTTTTAGGGTTATGGTTATGGCTAGGTTAAGGTTAAGGGTTAGGGTTAGGGTTAGGGTTAGGGTTAGGGTAAGGGTAAGTGTTAGGGTTAGGGTTAGGGTTAGGTTAAGAGTTAAGGTTAGGTTTAGGGTAAGGGTAAGTGTTAGGGTTAAGGTCAGGGTTAGTGTTATGGTTATGGTTATGGTTAGGGTAAGGATTAGGTTTAAAGTTAGGGTTAGGGTCAGGGTTAGGTTTAGGGTTAGGGTTAGGGTTTGAATTAAGGTTAGGGTTAGGATTAGATTAAGGATAAGGGTTAGGGTTAGGGTTAGGGTTAGGCTTAGGGTTAGGGTAAGGGTAAAGGTTGGGGTTAGGGTTAGAGTAAGGGTTAGGTTTAGGGTTATGTTTAAGTTTAGGGTTAGGGTTAGGGTAAGGGTTCGGGTTAGGGTTCATATTAGTGTAAGGTTTAGGGTTAGGGTTAGGGTTAGAGTTAGGGTTAGGGTTAGGGTAAAGGTAAGGGTTATGGTTAAGTTTAGGGTTAGGGTTAGTGTTAGTGTAAGGGTAAGTTTTAGGGTTAGGATTAGGGTTAGCGTTGGGGTTAGGTTAAGGGTTAGGTTCAGGGTTAGGGTTAGGGTTAGCATTAAGGTTAGGCTTAGGTTTAGTGTTAGGGTTAGGGTTAGGTTTAGGGTAAGGGTAAGTGTTAGAGTAAGGCTAAGGGTTCTGGTTAGAGTTAGGATAAGGATTAATGTTAGGGTTAGGGTTAGGGTAAGGGTAAGGGTTAGTGTTAGGGTTACGTTTTGGGTTAGGGTTAGGGTAAGTGTAAGGATTAGGGTTAGGGTTAGGTTTAGGGTTAGGGGTTATGGTTACGGTTAGCGTTAGTGTAAGGATTAGGTTTAGGGTTAGGGTTAGGTTAGGGGTTAGGCTTAGGTTTAGAGTTAGGGTTAGGGTAAAGGTTAGGGTTAGGTTTAGGTTAGGGTTAAGGTTAGGGTTAGGGTTAGGGTAAGGGTAAGGTTTAGGGTTAGGGTTAGGGTTAGGGTAAGGGTTATGTTTAGTGTTAGTTTAAGGTGAGCGTTAGGGTTGGTGGTAGGGTTAGTCTTTAGGGTTAGGGTTAGGGTTAGGGTTAGGGTTAGGGTTATTGTAAGTGTTTGGGTTAGGGTTAGGGTAAGGGTAAGGATGAGGACAGAGTTAGGGTTAGTGTTAGGGTTAGGTTAGGGGTTGAGGTTAGGGTTAGGTTTAGGTTTAGGCCAGGGTTAGAGTTAGGGTTAGGGTTAGGGTAAGGGTTACAGTTAAGGTTAGGGTTAGGGTTAGAGTTAGTGTTAGGGTTAGGGTAAGGGGAAGGGTTAGGGGTATGGTTAGTGTTAGGGGTTAGGGTTAGGGTTAGGGTTAGTGTTAGGGTAAGGGTTAGGGTTAGGGTAAGGGGAAGTGTTAGGGTTAGGTTTAGGGTTAGGGTTAGGGTTAGGGTAAGGGTTAGGGTTAAGATTAGGGTTAGGGTTAGGTTTAGGGTTACGGTTAGGGTTAGGGAAAGTGTTAGGTTTAGGGTTAGGGATAGGTTTAGGGTAAGGGTAAGGTTTAGGGTTAGCGTTAGGGTTAGGGGTTAGGGTTAGGTTTAGGGTTAGGTTTAGGTTTAGGGTTAGGGTTAGGGTAAGGGTACGGGTTAGGGTTAGGGTTAAGGTAAGGGTAAGGTTTAGGGTTAGCGTTAGGGTTAGGGGTTAGGGTTAGGTTTAGGGTTAGGTTTAGGGTTAGGGTTAGGGTTAGGGTAAGGTTAAGGGTTAGGGTTAGGGTTAGGGTTAAGTTTAGGGTTAGGGTTAGGGTT
Source organism: Megascapheus bottae (assembly GCA_024803745.1). Lineage (NCBI taxonomy): Eukaryota > Metazoa > Chordata > Mammalia > Rodentia > Geomyidae > Megascapheus > Megascapheus bottae. The sequence continues at coordinate 98,427 of JANJXV010000867.1, read as the reverse complement.
AGCGAAAGTGTAAGGGTTAGGGTAAGCGTAAGGGTTAGGGTTAAGTTGAGTGTTAGGGTTAGAATTAAGTTTAGGGTTAGGGTTACGGTAAGGGTAGGGGTTAGGTTTAGGGTTAGGGTTAGTTTTAGGGTACAGATTAGGGTTAGGGTTAGGTTTAGGGTAAGGTTTAGGGTTAGGGTTAGGTTTAGCATTAAGTTTAGGGTTAGGGTTAGGGTAAGGATAAGGTTTAGGTTTAGGGTTAGGGTTAGGGTTAGGGTTAGGGTTAGGGGATAGGGTAAGGGTAAGGGTTAAGGTTAGGTTTAGGTTTAGGGGTTAGGGTTTGGGTTAGGGTTAGGGAAATGGTAATGGTAAGGGTTAGGGTTAGGGTTAGGGTAAAGGTAATGGTTAGGGTTAGGGTTAGGGTAAGGGTAAGGGTTAGGGTCAGGGTTAGCTTTAGAGTTAGGGTAAGGGTAAGGGTTAGGGTTAGGGGTAGCCTTAGGATTAAAGTTAGGTTTAGGGTTAGGGTTAGGGTAGGGATGAGGGTTAGGGTTAGGGTTAGGGTAAGGTTAAGGGTTAGGGTTAGGGTTAGGGTTAGGGTTATGGTTAGGGTTAGGTTTAGAGTTAGGGTTAGGTTTAGGGTTAGGGTGATGGTTAGTGTTAGGGTTAGCGGTTAGGGTTGGGAATAGGGTTAGTGTTAGGGTAAGTGTTAGGGTTAGGTTGGGGTAAGGGTTAGGGTTAGAGTAAGGGTTCGGGGTAGGGTTAGATGTTACAGTTAGGGTTAGGGTTAGGTTTAGGGTTAGGGTTAGGGTAAGCGTAAGGGTTAGGGTTAGGTTTAGAGTTAAGGTTAGTGTTGGGGTTAGCGTTAGGGTAAGGGAAAGGGTAAGGGTTAGGGTAAGGGTTAGAGTTAGGGTTAGGGTAAGGATTGGGGTTATGGTTAGGGTTAGGGTAAGGGTAAGGTTTAGGGTTAGGGTTAGGGTTAGCATTAATTTTAGGGTAAGGGTTAGGTTTAGGGTTAGGGTTAGGGCAAGGGTTAGGCTTAGTCTTATGTTTAGGGTTAGGGTTAAATTAGGGTTAGGGTTAGGGTTAAGTTAAGGGTAAGTGTAAGGTTTAGGGTTAGGGTTAGGGTTAGGGGTTAGGGTTAGGGTTAGGGTTAGGGATGGTTAGAATTAGGGTCAGGGTTAGGTGTAGGTTTAGGGTAAGGGTAAGTGTTAGGGTTAGGGTTAATGTTAGGGTTAGGGTTAGGATAAGGGTAAGGGTTAGGGTTATGTTAAGGGTTAGGGTTAGGGTTAGGCTTAGGGTTAGATTTAGAGTTAGGGTTAGGGTAAGGGTAAGGGTTACGTTTAGGGTTAGGGTTAGAGTTAGAGATAGGGTTAGGGGAAGGTTTAGGGTTAGGGTTAGGGTTAGGGGTTAGTGTTAGTGTTAGGGTTAGGGTAATGGTAAGGTTTAGGGTTAGGTTTAGGGTTAGGGGTTAGGGTTAGGGCTAGGGAATGTTAGGTTTAGGGTAAGAGTTAGGGTTAGGGTAAGGGTAACTGTTAGGTTTAGGGTTAGGGTTAGTGTTAGGGAAAAGGTAACGGTTAGGGTTAGCGTTAGGGTTTGGGTTAGGGTAAGGATTAGGCTTAGGGTTAGTGTTAGGGTTAGGGTTAAGGTTAGGGTAAGGGTTAGGGTTAGGGTTAGAGTTAGCATTAAGGTTAGGGTTAGGGTTAGGGTAAGGATAACGTTTAGGGTTAGGGTTAGGGTTAGGCTTAGGTTTAGGGTAATTGTAAGGGTTAGCGTTAGGGTTCGGGTAAGGCTTAGGGTTAGGGTTAGGGTTAGGCTTTGGGTTAGGGTTAGGGTAAGGTTCGGGTTCGGGTTAGTGTAAGGGTTAGGGTTATGGTTAGGGTTAGCGTTAGGTTTAGGGTGAGGGTTAGTGTAAGGTTAAGGGTTAGGGTTAGGGTTAGGGTTAGCGTAAAGTTTAGGGTTAGGGTTACTGTTAGGGTTACGGTTAAGTTTAGGGTTAGGGTTAGGCTAAGGGTAAGGGTTAGTGTTAAGTTTAGGGTTAAGGGTAAGGGTTAGTGTTAGTGTAAGGGTTAGGATTAGGGTTAGGTTTAGGTTTAGGAATTAGGTTTAGTGTTAGTGTTAGGGTAAGGTTTAGGGTTAGGATTAAGGTTAGGTTAGGGTTTAGGTTTAGGGTTAGGGATAGGGTTAGGTTTAGGGTTACATTAAGGTTAGGGTTAGGGATAGGGTAAGGGTAAGGGTTAGGGTTAGGATTAGAGTTAGGGTTGGGTTAGGGTAAGGCTTAGGTTTAGGGTTAGGGTTACGGTAAGGGTTAATGTTAGGGTTAGTGTTAGGGTAAGGAAAGGGTTAGTGTTAGGGTTAGGTTTGGGGTTAGGGTTAGGGTAAGTGCAAGGGTTAGGGGTAGGGTTAGGGTTAGGTTTAGGTGTTAGAGTTAGGGTTAGGGTTAGGGTAAGATTTAGGTTTAGGGTTAGGGTTAGGTTAGGGGTTAGGCTTAGGTTTAGGGTTAGGGTTAGGCTAAAGGTAAGGGTTAGGGTTAGGTTTAGAGTAGGGTTTAAGGTTAAGGTTAGGGTGAGGGTAAGGGTAAGGTTTAGGGTTAGGATTAGGGTTAGGGTAAGTGTTATGTTTAGGGTTACGTTAAGGTGAGCGTTAGGGATAGTGTTAGGGTTAGTGTTTAGGGTTAGGGTAAGGGTAAGGGTTAGGGTTAGGGTTATTTTAAGGGTAAGGGTGAGGGCAGAGTTAGGATTAGGGTTAGGGTTAGGTTAGGGGTTAGGGTTAGGGTTAGGATTAGGGTTAGAGTCAGGTTTAGAGTTAGAATTAGGTTTAGGGTTAGGGTTAGGATAACGGTTAGGGTTAGGGTTAGGTTTAGAGTTAGGGTTAGGGTTAGGGTTAGGGTTAGGGTTAGGGGTTAGGGTTAGGTTTAGGGTTAGGGGTAGGGTAAGGATTAGGGTTAGGGTTAGGGTAAGGGAAAGTGTTAGGTTTAGGGTTAGGGTTAGGGTTAGGGTAAGGTTTAGGGTTAGGGTTAGGGTTAGGGTTAGGGTAAGGGTAAGTGTAAGGTTTAGGGTTAGGGTTAGGGTTAGGGGATAGGGTTAGGGTTAGGGTTACGGAAGGTTAGGATTAGGGTCAGGGTTAGGTGTAGGTTTAGGGTAAGGTTAAGTGTTAGTGTTAGGGTTAATGTTAGGGTTAGGGTTAGGGGTTAGGGTTAGTGTTAGGGTTAGAGTTAGAGTTAGGGTTAGGGTAAGGGTTAGGGTTAGGGTTAGGGTTACAGTTAGAGTTAGGGTTAGGGTTAGGGTAAGGATTGGTGTTATGGTTAGGGTTAGGGTAAGGGTAAGGTTTAGGGTTAGGGTTAGGGTTAGCATTAAGTTTAGGATAATGGTTAGGTTTAGGGTTAGGGTTAGCGTAAGGGTTAGGGTTAGTCTTATGGTTAGGGTTAGGGTTAAGGTTAGGGTTAGGGTTAGGGTTAGGGTAAGGGTTAGGGTTAGGGTTAGGGTTAGGGTTAGGGTTAGGGTAAGGGTTAGAGTTAGGTTTAGGGTAAGGGTAAGTGTTAGGTTTAGGGTTAGGGTTAGGGTTAGGGTAAGGGTTAGGGTTAGGTTGGGGTAAGCGTTAGAGTTAGGGTTAGGGTTAGGGTTAGGGATAGGTTTAGGGTAAGGGTAAGTGTTAGGGTTAGGGTTAGGGTTAGGGTTAGGTAAGGGTTAGTGTTAGGGTTAGGGTAAGTGTTAGGTTTAGGGTTAGGTTTAGGGTAATGGTAATGGTTAGGGTTAGGGTTAGGTTTAGGGTTAGCGTTAGGGTAAGGGTTAGGGAAGGTTAGGGTTAGGTTTAGGGTTAGGGGTTAGGGTTAGGGTTAGGGTTAGGGAAGGTTATGGTTAGGTTCTTGGTTAGTGTTAGGGTAAGGGTAAGTGTTAGGTTTAGGGTTAGGGTTTGAGTAATGGTAAGGGTTAGGGTTAGGGTTAGGTTTAGGGTTAGCGTTAGAGTAAGGGTCAGGGTTAGGTTAAGTGTTAGTTTTAGGGTTATGGTTAGGGCTAGGTTAAGGTTAAGGGTTAGGGTTAGGGTTAGGTTTAGGGTAAGGGTAAGTTTTAGGGTTAGTGTTAGGGTTAGGTTAAGAGTTAAGGTTAGGGTTAGGGTAAGGGTAAGGGTTAGGGTTAGGGTTAAGGTTAGGGTTAGTGTTATGTTTATGGTTAGGGTTAGGGTTAGGGTAAGGATTAGGTTTAGAGTTAGGGTTAGGTTCAGGGTTAGGTTTAGGGTTAGGGTTAGGGTTTGTATTAAGGTTAGGGTTAGGATTAGGTTAAGGATAAGGGTTAGGGTTAGGGTTAGGGTTAGGCTTAGGGTTAGGGTAAGGGTAAGAGTTGGGGTTAGGGTTAGAGTAAGGGTTAGGGTTAGGGTTATGTTTAGGTTTAGGGTTAGGGTTAGGGTAACTGTTTGGGTTTGGGTTCGTGTTAGTGTAAGATTTAGCGTTAGGGTTAGGGTTAGAGTTAGGGTTAGGGTTAGGGTTAGGGTAAGGGTAAGGGTTAGGGTTAGGGTTAGGGATAGGGTTAAGGTAAGGGTTAGGGTTAGGGTAAAGGTAAGGGTTAGGGTTAAGTTTATGGTTAAGGGTTAGGGTTAGTGTTAGTGTAAGGGTAAGGTTTAGGGTTAGGATTAGGGTTAGGGTTGGGTTTCGGTTAAGGGTTAGGTTCAGGGTTAGGGTTAGGGTTAGCATTAAGGTTAGTCTTAGGTTTAGGGTTAGGGTTAGGGTTAGGTTTAGGGTAAGGGTAAGTGTTAGAGTAAGGCTAAGATTTCTGGTTAGAGTTAGGATAAGGGTTAGTGTTAGGGTTAGGGTTAGGGTAAGGGTAAGGGTTAGTGTTAGGGTTAGGTTTTGGGTTAGGGTTAGGGTAAGTGTAAGGGTTAGGGTTAGGGTTAGGTTTAGGGTTAGGGGTTATGGTTACGGTTAGGGTTAGTGTAAGGATGAGGATTAGGTTTAGGGTTAGGTTAGGGGTTAGGCTTAGGTTTAGGGTTAGGGTTAGGGTAAAGGTTAGGGTTAGGTTTAGGGTTGGGGTTAAGGTTAGGGTTAGGGTTAGGGTAAGGGTAAAGTTTAGGGTTAGGGTTAGGGTTAGGGTAAGGGTTATGTTTAGTGTTAGTTTAAGGTGAGCGTTAGGGTTGGTGCTAGGGTTAGTCATTAGGGTTAGGGTTAGGGTTATGGTAAGGATTAGGGTTAGGGTTATTGTAAGTGTTTCGGTTAGGGTTAGGGTAAGGGTAAGGGTGAGGACAGAGTTAGGGTTAGGGTTAGGGTTAGGTTAGGGGTTGAGGTTAGGGTTAGGTTTAGGTTTAGGGCCAGGGTTAGAGTTAGGGTTAGGGTTAGGCTAAGGGTTACAGTTAGGGTTAGGGTTAGGGTTAGAGTTAGTGTTAGGGTTAGGGTAAGGGGAAGGGTTAGGGGTATGGTTATGGTTAGGGGATAGGGTTAGGGTTAGTGTTAGGATAAGGGTTAGGGTTAGGTTTAGGGTAAGCGGAAGTGTTAGGTTTAGGTTTAGGGTTAGGGTTAGGGTAAGGGTTAGGGTTAGGGTTAGGGATAGTGTTCGGTTTAGGGTTAGGGATAGGTTTAGGGTAAGGGTAAGGTTTAGGGTTAGCGTTAGGATTAGGGGTTAGGGTTAGGTTTAGGGTTAGGGATAGGTTTAGGGTAAGGGTAAGGTTTAGGGTTAGCGTTAGGATTAGGGGTTAGGGTTAGGTTTAGGGTTAGGGTTAGGGTTAGGGTAAGGGTACGGGTTAGGGTTAGGGTTAGGGTTAATGTTAGGGTTAGGGTTAGGGTTAGGGAAAGTGTAAGGGTTAGGGTAAGTGTAAGGGTTAGGGTTAAGGTGAGTGTTAGGGTTAGCATTAAGTTTAGGGTTAGGGTTACGGTAAGAGCAGGGGTTTGGTTTATGGTTAGGGTTAGGTTTAGTTTTAGGGTACGGATTAGGGTTAGAGTTAGGGTTAGGGTAAGGTTTAGGGTTAGGGTTAGCATTAAGTTTAGGGTTAGGGTTAGGGTAAGGATTAGGTTTAGGTTTAGGGTTAGGGTTAGGGTTAGGGTTAGGGGATAGGATAAGGGTAAGGGTTAAGGTTAGGTTTAGGTTTAGGGGTTAGGGTTAGGGTTAGGGTTAGGGAAATGGTAAGGGTAAGGGTTAGGGTTAGGGTTAGGGTAAAGGTAAGGGTTAGGGTTAGGGTAAGGGTAAGATTTAGGGTTAGGGTTAGGTTTAGAGTTAGGGTAAGGGTAAGGGTTAGGGTTAGGAGTAGCCTTAGGATTAAAGTTAGGTTTAGGGTTAGGGTTAGGGTAGGGATGAGGGTTAGGGTTAGGGTTAGGGCAAGGTTAAGGGTTAGGGTTAGGGTTAGGTTTAGAGTTAGGGTTAGGTTTAGGGTTAGGGTGATGGTTAGTGTTAGGGTTAGCGGTTAGGGTTCGGATTAGGGTTAGGGTTAGGGTAAGTGTTACGGTTAGGTTGGGTTAGGGTTAGGGTTAGATTTAGAGTTAGGGTTAGGGTAAGGGTAAGGTTTAGGGTTAGGGTTAGGGTTAGGGGTTAGGGTTAGTGTTAAGGTTAGGGTAAGGGTAAGGTTTAGGGTTAGGTTTAGGGTTAGGGGTTAGGGTTAGGGCTAGGGAAGTTTAGGTTTAGGGTAAGGGTTAGGGTTAGGGTAAGGGTAAGTGTTAGGTTTAGGGTTAGGGTTAGTGTTAGGGAAAAGGTAACGGTTAGGGTTAGCGTTAGGGTTTGGGTTAGGGTAAGGATTAGGCTTAGGGTTAGTGTTAGGGTTAGGGTTAGGGTAAGGGTTAGGGTTAGGGTTAGAGTTAGCATTAAGGTTAGGGTTAGGGTTAGGGTAAGGATAACGGTTAGGGTTAGGGTTAGGCTTAGGGTTAGGGTAATTGTAAGGGTTAGGGTTAGGGTTCGGGTAAGGCTTTGGGTTAGGGTTAGGTTTAGGTTTTGGGTTAGGGTTAGGGTAAGGTTTGGGTTCGGTTTAGTGTAAGAGTTAGGGTTAGGGTTAGGGTTAGGGTTAGGTTTAGGGTGAGGGTTAGTGTAAGGGTAAGGGTTAGGGTTAGGGTTAGGGTTAGCGTAAAGGTTAGGGTTAAGGTTACTGTTAGGGTTAGGGTTAAGTTTAGGGTTAGGGTTAGGCTAAGTGTAAGGGTTAGTGTTAAGTTTAGGGTTAAGGGTAAGGGTTAGTGTTAGTGTAAGGGTAAGGATTAGGGTTAGGTTTAGGTTTAGGAATTAGGGTTAGGGTTAGTGTTAGGGTAAGGTTTAGGGTTAGGATTAAGGTTAGGTTAGGGTTTAGGTTTAGGGTTAGGGATAGGGTTAGGTTTAGGGTTAGCATTAAGGTTAGGGTTAAGGATAGGGTAAGGGTAAGGGTTAGGGTTAGGATTAGGGTTAGGGTGGGGTTAGGGTAAGGCTTAGGGTTAGGGTTAGGGTTACGGTAAGGGTTAATGTTAGGGTTAATGTTAGGGTAAGGAAAGGGTTAGTGTTAGGGTTAGGTTTGGGGTTAGTGTTAGGGTAAGTGCAAGGGTTAGGGTTAGGGTTAGGTTTAGGTTTAGGTGTTAGGGTTAGGGTTAGGGTTAGGGTTAGGGTAAAGGTAAGGGTTAGCGTTAGGTTTAGGGTAGGGTTTAAGGTTAAGGTTAGGGTTAGAGTAAGGGTAAGATTTAGGGTTAGGATTAGGGTTAGGGTAAGTGTTATGTTTAGGGTTACGTTAAGGTGAGCGTTAGGGATAGTGTTAGGGTTTGTGTTTAGGGTTAGGGTAAGGGTTAGGGTTAGGGTTATTTTAAGGGTAAGGGTGAGGGCAGAGTTAGGGTTAGGGTTAGGGTTAGGTTAGGGGTTAGGGTTAGGGTTAGGATTAGGGTTAGGGTTAGGTTTAGAGTTAGAATTAGGTTTAGGGTTAGGGTTAGGATAACGGTTAGGGTTAGTGTTAGGTTTAGAGTTATGGTTAGGGTTAGGGTTAGGGTAAGGATTAGGGTTAGGGTTAGGGTAAGGGGAAGTGTTAGGTTTAGGGTTAGGGTTAGGGTTAGGGTAAGGGTTAGGGTTAGGGTTAGGGTTAGGGTAAGGGTAAGTGTAAGGTTTAGGGTTAGGGTTAGGGTTAGGGTTAGGGTTAGGGAAGGTTAGGATTAGGGTCAGGGTTTGGTGTAGGTTTAGGGTAAGGGTAAGTGTTAGGGTTAGGGTTAATGTTAGGGTTAGGGTTAGGGGATAGGGTTAGGGTTAGGGATAGAGTTAGAGTTAGGGTTAGGGTAAGGGTTAGGTTTAGGGTTAGGGTTAGAGTTAGAGTTAGGGTTAGGGTTAGGGTAAGGATTGGGGTTATGGTTAGGGTTAGGGTCAGGGTTAGGGTTAGGTTTAGGATAAGGGTAAGGGTTAGGGTTATGTTAAGGGTTAGAGTTAGGGTTAGGCTTAGGGTCAGATTTAGAGTTAGGGTTAGGGTAAGGGTAAGGGTTAGGGTTAGGGTTAGTTTTAGAGTTAGAGTTAGGGTTAGGGTAAGGGTAAGGGTTAGGGTTAGGTTTAGGGTTAGAGTTAGAGTTAGGGTTAGGGTAAGGGTAAGTTTTAGGGTTAGGGTTAGTTGTTAGGGTTAGTGTTAGGGTTAGGGTATGGTTTAGGGTTAGGTTTAGGGTTAGGGGTTAGGGTTAGGGTTAGGGAAGTTTAGGTTTAGGGTAAGGGTTAGGGTTAGGGTAGGAGTAAGTGTTAGGTTTAGGGTTAGGGTTAGTGTTAGGGAAAAGGTAATGGTTAGGGTTAGCGTTAGGGTTTGGGTTAGGGTAAGGAATAGGCTTAGGGTTAGTGTTAGGGTTAGGGTTAGGGTTAGGGTAAGGGCTAGGGTTAGGGTTAGAGTTAGCATTAAGGTTAGGGTTAGGGTTAGGGTAAGGATAACGGTTAGGGTTAGGGTTAGGCTTAGGGTTAGAGTAATTGTAAGGGTTAGGGTTAGGGTTCGGGTAAGGCTTAGGGTTAGGGTTAGGGTTAGGTTTTGGGTTAGGGTTAGGGTAAGGGTTCGGGTTTGGGTTAGTGTAAGGGTTAGGGTTAGGGTTAGGTTTAGGGTGAGGGTTTGTGTAAGGGTAAGGGTTAGGGTTAGGGTTAGGGTTAGCGTAAAGTTTAGGGTTAGGGTTACTGTTAGGGTTAGGGTTAAGTTTAGGATTAGGGTTATGGTAAGGGTAAGGGTTAGTGTTAAGTTTAGGGTTAAGGGTAAGGGTTAGTGTTAGTGTAAGGGTAAGGATTAGGGTTAGGTTTAGGTTTAGGAATTAGGGTTAGTTTTAGTGTTAGGGTAAGGTTTAGGGTTAGGATTAAGGTTAGGTTAGGGTTTAGGTTTAGGGTTAGGGTTAGGTTTAGGTTTAGGGTTAGCATTAAGGTTAGGGTTAGGGTTAGGGTTAGGGTAAGATTTAGGTTTAGGGTTAGCGTTGGGTTAGGGGTTAGGCTTAGGTTTAGGGTTAGGGTTAGGGTAAGGGTAAGGGTTAGGGTTAGGTTTAGGGTAGGGTTTAAGGTTAAGTTTAGGGTTAGGGTAAGGGTAAGTTTTAGGGTTAGGATTAGGGTTAGGGTAAGTGTTATGTTTAGGGTTACGTTAAGGTGAGCGTTAGGGATAGTGTTAGGGTTAGTGTTTAGGGTTAGGGTTAGTGTTAGGGTAAGGGTTAGGGTTAGGGTTATTTTAAGAGTAAGGGTGAGGGCAGACTTAGGGTTAGGGTTAGGGTTAGGTTAGGGGTTAGGGTTAGGGTTAGGATTAGGGTTAGGGTCTGGTTTAGAGTTAGAATTAGGGTTAGGGTTAGGGTTAGGGTAACGGTTAGGGTTAGTATTAGGTTTAGAGTTAGCGTTAGGGTTAGGGTTAGGGTTAGGGGTTAGGGTTAGGTTTAGGGTTAGGGTTAGGGTAAGGATTAGGAGTTAGGGTTAGGGTAAGGGGAAGTGTTAGGTTTAGGGTTAGGGTTAGGGTAAGGGTAAGTGTAAGGTTTAGGTTTAGGGTTAGGGTTAGGGGTTAGGGTTAGGGTTAGGGTTAGGGAAGGTTAGGATTAGGGTCAGGGTTAGGGTTAGGTTTATGGTAAGGGTAAGTGTTAGGGTTAGGGTTAATGTTAGGATTAGGGTTAGGATAAGGGTAAGGGTTAGGGTTATGTTAAGGGTTAGGGTTAAGGTTAGGGTTAGGGTTAGAGTTATAGTTAGGATTAGGATAAGGGTAAGGGTTAGGGTTAGGGTTAGGGTTACAGTTAGAGTTAGGGTTAGGGTAAGGGTAAGGGTTAGGGTTAGGTTTAGGGTTAGGGTTAGGGTTAGGGTTTAGGGTTAGGGGTTAGGGTTAGTGTTAGGTTTAGGGTAAGGGTAAGGTATAGGGTTAGGTTTAAGGTTAGGGGTTAGGGTTAGGGTTAGGGAAGGTTAGGTTTAGGGTAAGGGTTAGGGTTAGGGTAAGGGTAAGTGTTAGGTTTAGGGTTAGGGTTAGTATTAGGGAAAAGGTAACGGTTAGGGTTAGCGTTAGGGTTTGGGTTAGTGTAAGGATTAAGCTTAGGGTTAGTGTTAGTGTTAGGGTTAGGGTTAGGTTTAGAGTAAGGGTTAGGGTTAGGGTTAGAGTTAGCATTAAGGTTAGGGTTAGGGTTAGGGTAAGGATAACGGTTAGGGTTAGGGTTAGGGTTAGGCTTAGGGTTACGGTAATTGTAAGGGTTAGGGTTAGGGTTCGGGTAAGGCTTAGGGTTAGGTTTAGGGTTAGGTTTTGAGTTAGGGTTAGGGTAAGGGTTCGGGTTCGGGTTAGTGCAAGTGTTAGGGTTAGGGTTAGGGTTAGGGTTAGGTTTAGGGTGAGGGTTAGTGTAAGGGTAAGGGTTAGGGTTAGGGTTAGGGTTAGCGTAAAGATTAGGGTTAGGGTTATTGTTAGGGTTAGGGTTCAGTTTAAGGTTAGTGTTTGGGTAAGGGTAAGGGTTAGGGTTAGGGTTAGGCTTAAGGGTAAGGGTTAGTGTTAGTGTAAGGGTAAGGATTAGGGTTAGGTTTAGGTTTAGGAATTAGGGTTGGGGTTAGTGTTAGGGTAAGGTGTAGGGTTAGGATTAAGGTTAGGTTAGGGTTTAGGTTTAGGGTTAGCATTAAGGTTAGGGTTAGGGATAGGGTTAGTGTAAGGGTTAGGGTTAGGGTTAGCGTTAGGTTTATGGATAGGGTTAGGTTAAGGGTTAGGGTCAGAGTTAGGGTAAGGGTTAGTGTTAGGTTTAGGGTTAGGTTTAGAGTTCGGGTTAGGTTAGGGTAAGATTTAGGGTTAGGGTTACGTTTAGGGTTAGGGTTAGGGTAACGGTAAATGTTAGGTTTAGGGTTAGGGTGAGGTTTAGGGTAAGGGTAATGGTTAGGGTTAGGGTTAGGGTTAGGGTTAGGGTTATTGTTAGGTTAAGGGTAAGGTTTAGGGCTAGGGTTAGGGTTAAGGATAGGCTTAGTGTTAGTGTAAGGGTAAGGTTTAGTGTTAGATTTAGGGTTAGGAAGTAGGGTTAGGGTTAGGTTTAGGGTTAGAGTAAGGGTTAGGGTTAGGGTTAACATTAAGGTTACTGTTAGGGTTAGGGTAAGGTTAAGGGTTAGTGTTAGGATTAGGGTTAGGGTTAGGGTTAGGGAAAGGCTTAGGGTTAGGGGTTAGGTTTAGGTTTAATGTTAGTTTAAGGTTTAGGGTTAGGGTTAAGGTTAGGTTAGGGGTTAGGCTTAGGTTAATGTTTAGGGTTAGGGTAAGGGTAAGGGTTAGAGTTAGGTTTGGGGTTAGGGTTATGTTTAGGGTTAGGGTAAGGGTAAGGGTAAGGGTTAGGGTTAGGGTTAGGGGATAGGGTTAGGGTTAAGGTTAGGGTAAGGGTAAGGGTTAGGGTTAGGGTTAGCTTTAGAGTTAGGGTTAGGTTTAGGGTTATGGTAAGGGTAAGGGTAAGGGTAAGGGTAAGGGTAAGGGTTAGGTTTAGGGTTAGGCTTACGGTTACGGTAAGGGTAAGTGTGAGGGTTAGGTTTAGGATTAGGGTAAGGGTAAGGGTTAGGGGTTAGTGTTAGGTTAGGGTTAGGGAAAGGGTAAGGGTTAGGGTTAGGGTTAGGTTTAGGTTTAGAGTTAGGGTTGGGGTTAGGGTTAGGTAAGGGTAATGGTTAGGGTTAGGGTTAGGGTTAGGGGTTCGTGTTAGGGTTAGGGTTAGGGTAAGGGTAAGGATTAGGGTTAGGGTTAGGGTTAGGTTTAGAATTAGGGTTAGGTTTAGGGTTAGGGTTAGGGTAAGGGTAAGTGTTAAGGTTAGGGTTAGGGTTAGGGTTAGGTTTAGTGTTAGTGTAAAGGTAAGGGTTAAGGTTAGGGGTAGGGTTAGTGTCAAAGGTAGGTTTAGGTTTAGGGTTAGGGTAGGGATAAGGGTTAGGGTTAGGGTTAGGGTTAGGTTAAGGATTAGGGTTAGGGTTAGGTTTAGGGTAAGGGTTAGCATTAGGGTTAGGTTTAGCGAAAGGGTAAGGGTTAGGGTTAGGGTTAGGGCTAGGTTTAGGGTAAGGTTAGGGTTTTGGTTAGGTTTAGGGTAAGGGTAAGTGTTAGGGATTGGGTTAGGGTTAGGTTAAGGGTTAGAGTTAGGGTTAGGGTTAGGGTAAGGGTTAGGGTTAGGGTTTAGGTTAGGGTTAATGTTATGGTTAGGGTTAGGGTTAGGGTAAGGGTAAGGGTAAGGTTTAGGTTTAGGGTTAGGTTTAGGGTTAGGAAAAGGGTAACGGTTAGGTTTAGGGTTAGGGTTAGGGTAAGTATTATGGTTAGGGTAAGGGTTATGGTTAGGGTTAGGTTTAGCATTAAGGTTAGTGTTAGGGTTAGGTTAAGGGTAAGAGTTACGGTTAGGGTTAGGGTTAGCTTTAGAGTAAGGATAAGGGTTAGTGTTAGTGTTAGGGTTAGGGTTAGGTTACGGTTAGGGTTAGGTTTAGGGTTATGGTTAGGGTAAGGGTTCTGTTTTGGGTTCGGATTAGTGTAAGGGTTAGGGTTAGGGTTAGGGTAGGTTTAGGGTTACAGTTAGGCTTAGGTTTAGGGTAAGGGTAAGGGTTATGGTTAGGGTTAGGGTTAGGGTTAGGGAAAGGCTTAGGATTAGGATTAGGGTTAGAGTAAGGGTTAATATTAGGGTTAGGGGTAGGGTAAGTGTAAGGGTTAGTGTTAGGGTTAGGTTTGGGTCAGGGTTAGTGTAAGTGTAAGGGTTAGGTTTAGGGTTAGGTTTACGTTTAGGGGTTATGGTTAGGGTTAGGTTTAGGGTAAGGTTCAGGGTTAGGGTTAGGGTTAGGTTAGGGGTTAGACGTAGGTTTAGGGTTAGGGTTAGGGTAAGGGTAAGGGGTAGGGTTAGGTTTAGGGTTGGGGTTAAGGTTAGGGTTAGGGTAAGTGTAAGGTTTAGGGTTAGGGTTAGGGTTAGGGTAAGGGTTATGTTTAGGTTTAGGTTAAGGTGAGCGTTGGGGTTAGTATTAGTCTTAGTGTATAGGGTTAGGATTAGGGTTAGTTTAAGGGTTAGGGTTAGGGTTATTGTAAGGGTTTGGGTTAGGGTAGGGTTAGGGTAAGGGTATGGGTGAGGTTCGAGTTAGGGTTAGGGTTAGGGTAAGGGTAAGGGTAAGGATAAAGGTTACAGTTAGGGTTAGGCTAAGGGGTTAGGGTTAGAGTCAGGGTTAGGGTAAGGGTAAGGATTAGGGTTAGGGTTAGGTTTAGGGTTAGGTTTAGAGTTAGGGTTAGGATTAAGGTTTGGGTTAGGTTTAGGGTTATGGGTTAGGGTTAGGGTTAGTGTAAGGGTAAGATTTATGGTTAGGGTAAGGGTTAGAGTTAGGGTTAGGGTTAGGGTTAGGGTAAAGGAAAGTTTTAGGGTTAGCTTTAGTGTTAGGGTTAGGGTTAGGTTTAGGGTTAGGGTAAGGGTAAGGGTTAGGGTTAGTGTTAGGGTTAGGTTTAGGGTTAGGATTACGGTTAGGGTTAGGGTAAGGGTAAGGTTTAGGGTTAAGGTTAGGGTTAGGGTTAGGGTTAGGGTAAGGTTTAGGATTAGGTTTAGGGTTAGGTTAAGGTTTAGTATAAGGGTTAGGGTTAGGTTTAAGGTTAGGTTTAGGGTTAGGGTTAGGTTAAGGGTTAGGGTCAGGTTTCGGGTATGGGTTTGGGATAGGGTTAGGTTTAGAGTTATGGTTAGGGTTAGGGTAAGGTTTAGGGTTAGGGTTAGGGTTAGGGTTAAGTTTAGGGTAACGGTAAGTGTTAGGGTTAGGGTTAGGGTGAGGTTTAGGGTAAGGGTAATGGTTAGGGTTAGGGTTAGGGTTAGGGTTAATGTGAGGATTAGGGTTAGGGTTAGGGTTAGGGTTAGTGTTAGTGTAAGGGTAAGGTTTAGGGTTAGATTTAGGGTTAGGAGTTAGGGTTAGGTTTAGGGTTAGGGTAAGATTTAGGGTTAGGCTTAGGGTTAGGTTAGGGGTTAGGTTAAGGGTTAGAGTAAGGATTAGGTTTAGGGTTAGCATTAAGGTTACTGTTAGGGTTAGGGTAAGGGTAAGAGTTAGCGTTAGGATTAGGGTTAGGGTTAGGGAAAGGCTCAGGGTTAGGGGTTAGGTTTAGGGTTAGGGTTATTGTAAGGGTTAGGGTTAGGGTTATTGTAAGGGTTTGGGTTAGGGTTAGGGTTAGGGTAAGGGTAAGGGTAAGGGTGAGGGTAGAGTTAGGGTTAGGGTTAGGGTTAGGTTAGGGTTTAGGGTTAGGGTTACGGTTAGGGTCAGGGTTAGAGTTAGGGTTAAGGTTAGGGTTAGGGTTAGGGTTAGGGGTTTGGGTTAGGGTTAGGGTTATTGTAAGGGTTAGTGTTAGGGTCAGTTTAAGGGGAAGTGTAAGGGTTAGGGTTAGGGTTAGGGTAAGTGTAAGGGTTAGGGTTAGGTTTAGGGTTACGTTTAGGGTTATGGATAGGGTTAGGGAAGTATTAGGTTAGGATTAGGGTTAGGGTTAGGGTAAGGGTAAGGTTTAGGGTTAGGTTTAGGGTTAGGGGTTAGGGTTAGGTTTAGGGTTAGCTTTAGGGTTAGGGTTAGGGTAAGGGTAAGGGTGAGGGTTAGGGTTAGGGTTAGCATTTGGGTTAGGTCTAGGTTTAGGGTTAGGGTAAGGGTACGGGTTAGGGTTAGGGTTAGGGTTTGGTTAGGGTTAAGGTTAGGGTTAGGGTTAGTGATAGGGTTAGAGAAGAGGAAGGGTTAGGGTAAGTGTAAGGGTTAGGGTGAGGGTTAGGTTTAGCATTAAGTTTAGGGTTAGGGTTAGGGTAAGGGTAAGGGTTAGGTTTAGGGTTAGGCTTAGGGTTAGTTTTAGGGTAAGGATTAGGGTTAGGGTTAGGGTTAGGGTAAGGTTTAGGCTTAGGATTAGCGTTAACATTAAGGTTACTGTTAGGGTTAGGGTAAGGGTCAGGTTTAGGGTTAGGGTTAGGGTTAGGATTAGGGGATAGGGTTAGGGTTAGTGTTAGGTATAGGGTTAGGGTATGGGTAAGGGTTAGTGTTAGGGTTAGGGTAATCGTTAAGGTTAGGGTTAGCGTTAGGGTAAGGGTAAGGGTTAGGGTTAGGGTTAGGGTTAGGGGTTAGGGTTAGGGTTAGGGTTAGGGTAAGGGTTAGGGTTAGGGTTAGGGTTAGCTTTAGAGTTAGGGTTAGGTTTAGGGTTAGGATAAGGGTAAGGGTAAGAGTTAGGGTTATGTTTAGGGGTTAGGGTTAGGGTTAGGTTTAGGGTTAGAGTTAGGGTTAGTTTTAGGGTTGGGGTTAGGGTTAGGTTTAGGGTTAAGGTAACGCTAAGGGTTAGGGGTAGGGTTAAGGTTCAGGTTAGGGTAAGGGTAAGTGTAATGGTTAGGGTTAGCGTTAGGGTTTGGGTAAGGGTAAAGTTTAGGTTTAGGGTTAGGGTTTGGATAAGGGTACGGGTTAGGGTTAGGGTTATTGTAAGGGTTAGGGTTAAGGTTAGGGTTAGCGTTAGGGTAAGGTAATGGTTAGGGTTAGGGTTAGGGTTAGGGTTAGGGGTTAGGGTTAGGGTTAGGGTTAGTGTAAGGGTAAGTTTTAGGGTTAGGGTAAGTGTTAGGGTTAGGGTTAGCGTTAGGGTAATGGTAAGGTTTAGGGTTAGGTTTAGTGTTAGGGTTAGGGTTAGGGTTAGGGTTAGAGTTAGGTTTAGAGTTAGGGTTAGGGTTAGGGTTAGGGTTAGGGTAAGTGTAAGTGTTAAGGTTAGGGTTAGGGTTAGGGTTATTTTTAGCGTTAGTGTAAAGGTAAGTGTTAAGGTTAGGGGTAGGTTTAGTGTCAGAGGTAGGTTTAGGGATAAGGGTTAGGGATAGGGTTAGGTTAAGGATTAGGGTTAGGGTTAGGTTTAGGAGAAGGGTTAGCATTAGGGTTAGGGTTAGGGAAAGGGTAAGGTTTAGGGTTAGGGTTAGGGCTAGGTTTAGGGTAAGGGTTAGGGTTTTGGTTAGGTTTAGGTTAAGGGTAAGTTTTAGGGATTGGGTTAGGGTTAGGTTAAGGGTTAGAGTTAGGGTTAGGGTAAGGGTAAGGGTTAGGTTTAGGGTTAAGGTTAGGGTTAATGTTATGGTTAGGGATAGGGTTAGGGTAAGGGTAAGGGTAAGGTTTAGGTTTAGGGTTAGGGTTAGGTTTAGGAAAAGTGTAACGGTTAGGTTTAGGGTTAGGGTAAGTACTATGGTTAGGGTAAGGGTTAGGGTTAGGGTTAGGTTTAGCATTAAGGTTAGTGTTAGGGTTAGGTTAAGTGTAAGAGTTAAGGTTAGGGTTAGGGTTAGAGTTAGGATAAGGGTAAGGGTTAGGTTTAGGGTTACGGTTAGGGTAAGGGTTCTGTTTCGGGTTCGGATTAGTGTAAGGGTTAGGGTTAGGGTTAGGGTTGGGGTTATTTTTAGCGTTAGTGTAAAGGTAAGTGTTAATGTTAGGGGTAGGGTTAGTGTCAGAGTTAAGTTTAGGGATCAGGGTTAGGGATAGGGTTACGTTAAGGATTAGGGTTAGGGTTAGGTTTAGGGTAAGGGTTAGCATTAGGGTTAGGGTTAGGGAAAGGGTAAGGTTTAGGGTTAGGTTTAGGGCTAGGTTTAGGGTAAGGGTTAGGGTTTTGGTTAGGTTAAGGGTAAGGGTAAGTGTTAGGGATTGGGTTAGGGTTAAGTTAAGGGTTAGGGTTAGGGTTAGGGTAAGGGTAAGGGTTAGGGTTAGGGTTAAGTTTAGGGTTAATGTTATGGTTAGGGTTAGAGTTAGGGAAAGGGCAACGGTTAGGTTTAGGGTTAGGGTTAGGGTTAGGGTATGTATTAGGGTTAGGGTTAGGGTTAGGGTATGGGTTAGGGTTAGGGTTAGGGTTAGGGTTAGCATTAAGGTTAGGGTTAGGGTTAGGGTAAGGGTAAGAGTTAAGGTTTGGGTTAGGGTTAGGGTTAGGGTAAGGGTAAGGGTTCTGTTTCGTATTCCGATTAGTGTAAGGGTTAGGGTTAGGTTTAGGGTTAGGGTTAGGTTTAGGGTTAGATTTAGGGTTAGGGTTAGGATAAGGGTAAGGTTTAGGGTTAGGGTTAGGGTTAGGGAAAGGCTTAGGTTTAGGGTTAGGGTTAGGGTAAGAGTTAATATTAGGGTTAGGTTTAGGGTAAGTGTAAGGGTTAGTGTTAGGGTTAGGTTTGGGGTTAGGGTTAGTGTAAGTGTAAGGGTTAGGTTTAGGGTTAGGTTTAGGTTTAGGTGTTATGGTTAGGGTTAGGTTTAGGGTAAGGTTCAGGGTTAGGTTTAGGGTTAGGTTAGGGGTTAGGCTTAGGTTTATGGTTAGGGTTAGGGTAAGGGTAAGGGGTAGGGTTAGGGTTAGGGTTAGGGTTAGGGTTAGGGTAAGGGTATGGGTGAGGGACGAGTTAGGGTTAGGCTTAGGGTTAGGTTAGGGTCAGTGTTAGGGTAAGGGTTAGGGTTAGCTTTAGGGTTAGAGCTAGGGTTAGGGTTAGGGTAAGGGTTAGGGTTAGGGTTAGGGTTTCGGGTAAGGGTTAGGGTTAGGGTTAGGGTTAGGGTTAGGGTAAAGGATAGTGTTAGGGTTAGGGTAAGGGGAAGTGTTAGGTTTATGGTTAGGGTTAGGGTTAGGGTAAGGGTAAGGGTTAGGGTTAGGGTTAGGGTTAGGGTTAGCGTCAGGGTTAGGGTAGGGGTTAGGGTAACTGTTATTGTTAGGGTTACGGTTAAGGTTAGGGTTAGCGTTAGGTTAAGTTAAGGGTTAGGGTTAGGGTTAGGTGTTAGGGTTCCGATTAGTGTAAGGGTAAGGTTTAGGGTTAGGGTTAGGGTTACGTTAGGGTAAGGGTAAGGGTTAGGGTTAGGGTTATTGTTAGGTTTAGGGTTACAGTTAGGGTTAGGGAAAGTGTTAGGGTTAGGGTAAGATTTAGGGTTAGGTTTAAGGTTAAGTTTAGTGTTAGGGTTAGGGTTAGGGTTAGGGAAAGGATAAGGGTTAGGGTAAGGGTTAGGGTTAGGGTAAGGATTGGGGTTAGGGTTAGGGTTAGAGTAAGGGTAAGGGTGAGGGTTACGGTTAGGCTTAGGGTTAGTTTTAGGGTAAGGATTAGGGTTAGGGTTAGTTTTAGGGTAAGGTTTAGGCTTAGGATTAGCGTTAACATTAAGGTTACTCATAGGGTTAGGGTAAGGTTTAG
>JANJXV010000867.1:25000-75000 GCA_024803745.1 Megascapheus bottae | reverse complement strand
GAAAGTGTTAGGGTTAGGGTTAGGGTTAGGGTTAGGGTAAGGTTAAGGGTTAGGGTTAAGTTTAGTGTTTGGTTTAGGGTTAGGGTTAGGGAAAGGGTAATTTTTAGGGTAAGGGTTAGGGTTAGGGTAAGGATTGGGGTTAGGGTTAAGGTTAGGGTAAGGGTAAGGGTTAGGGTGAGGGGTTAGGGTTAGTGTTAGCGTTAGGTTAAGGGTTAGGGTTAGGGTTAGGATAAGGTTTAGGGTTAGGGTAAGGGTAAGTGTTAGGGTTAGGGTTAGGGTTAGGGTTAGATTAAGGTATAGGGTTAGGGTTAGGTTTAGGTGTTATGTTAGGGTTAGAGTTAGAGTTAGGGTTAGGGTTAGGGTAAGGGTAAGGGTTAGGGTTATGGTTAGGGCTAGGATTAATTTTAGGGTTAGGGTTAGGGTAAGGGTAAGGCTTAGGGTTAGGGTTAGGGTTAAGTTTAGGGTTAGGGTTAGAGTTAGGCTTAGTTTTAGGGTTAGGTTTAGGGTAAGGGTAAGGTTAGGGTTAGGGTTAGGGTTAAGGGTAAGTTTAGGGTTAGGGTTAGGCTTAGGGTAAGGGTTAGGGTTAGGTTATGGTAAGGGTTAGGTTTATGGTTAGGTTAAGGGTAAGGGTTAGGGTTAGGGTTAGGGTTAGCGTTAGGTTAAAGGTTAGGGTTAGGGTTAGAATTAGATTTAGGGTTGGTTAAGGGTAAGGGTTAGGGTTAGGGTTAGGGTTAGGGTTAGGGTAAGGGTTAGGTTTTGGGATAAACGTTAGGGTGAGGGTTAGTGTTAGGGTTAGGGGTTAGGGTTCGGGTTAGGGTTAGGGTTAGGGTAAGGGTTAGGGTTAGGTTGGGGTAAGGATTAAGTTTAGGGTAAGGGTTAAGTTTAAGGTTAGGTTTAGGTTAAGGGTAAGTGTTAGGGTTAGGGTTAGGGTTAGGGTAAGGGTTAGGGTTAGGGTTAGGGTAAGGATAAGTGTTTGGGTTAGGGTTATGGTTAGGGTTAGGGTAAGGGTAAGGGTTAGGGTTAGGGTTAGGGTTAGGGTTACGGTTAGTGTTGGGGTTAGGGTTAGAGTAAGGGTAAGTGTTAGGGTTAGGGTTAGGGTTAGGGTTAGGTTTAGGGTAACCGTAAGTGTTACGGTTACAGTAAGGGTTAGGGTCAGGATTGGGGTTTGGGTTAGGGTTAGGGTAAGGGTAAGGTTTAGGGTTAGGGTTAGGGTTAGGGTTAGCATCAAGTTTAGGGTAAGGGTTAGGGTTAGGGTTAGGGTAAGGGTTAGGGTTAGGCTCATGGTTAGGTTTAGGGTTAAGGTTGGGTTAGAGTTAGGGATAGGGTAAGGGTAAGGGTAAGGGTAAGGTTTAGGGTTAGGGTTAGGGTTAGGGTTAGGGTTAGGGTAAGGATTAGGTTAGGGTTAGTGTTAGGGTGAGGGTTAGGTTTATGGTTAGGGTTAGTGTTAGCATTAAGTTTAGGGTTAGGGTTAGGGTAAGGGTAAAGGTTAGTGTTAGGGTTAGGGTTAGGGTAAGGTTTAGGGTTAGGGTTAGGTTTAGTGTTAGGGTAAGTGTTAGGATTAGGGTTATGGTTAGGGTTAGGGTAAGGGTAAGTGTTAGGGTTAGGGTTAGGTTTAAGGTAAGGGTAAGTGTTAGGGTAACATTAGGTTTAGGGTTAGGTTTAGGGTAAGGTTTAGGGTTAGGGTTAAGTTAGGGTTAGAGTTAGGTTTATGGTTAGGTTAAGGGTAAGGGTTAGGGTTAGGGTTAGGGTTAGGGTTAGGTTAAGGGTTAGGGTTAGGGTTAGGGTTAGGCTTAGGGTAAGGGTTAGGGTTAGGTTAGGGTATGGGTTAGGGTTAGGGTTAGTTTAGGGTTAGAGTTAGGTTTATGGTGAAGTTAAGGGTAAGGGTTAGGGTAAGGGTTAGGGTTAGGGTTAGGTTAAGGGTTAGGGTTAGGGTTAGAGTTACATTTAGGGTTGGTTAAGGGTAAGGGTTAGGGTTAGGGTTAGGGTTAGGGTTAGGTTAAGAGTTACAATTAGGGGTTAGGGTTAGGGTTAGGGTTAGGGTTAGGGTAAGGGTTAGAGTTAGGGTTAGGTTTAGGGTAAGGGTAAGTGTTAGAATTAGGGTTAGGGTAAGTTATAGGGTAAGGGTTAGGGTTAGGGTTAGGTTTAGGGTTGGGGTTAAGTTTAGGTTTAGGGTAAGGGTAAGTGTTAGAATTAGGGTTTGGGTTAGGGTTAGGATAAGGGTTAGGGTTAGGGTTAGGGTTAGGTTCAGGGTAAGGTTTAGGGTTAGGGTTAGAGTTAGGTTTAGGGTTAGGGTAAGGGTAAGGGTAACGGTTAGAGTTAGGGTTAGGGTTAGGGTAAGGGTTAGTGTTAGGGTTAGGGTATGTGTAAGGTTTAGGGTTAGGGTTAGGGTTATGGTTAGGTTACGGGTAAGGGTAAGTGTTAGGGTTAGGGTTAGGTTTAGGGTAAGGGTAAGGGTTAGGGTTAAGGTTAGGGTTAGGGTTAGGTTTAGGGTTAGTGTTAGGGTTAGGATTAGGGTTAGGTTTAGCGTTAGGGTAAGCGTTAGTGTTAGGGTTAGGGTTAGGTTTAGTGTTAGGGTAAGCGTAAGGGTTAGGTTTAGGGTTAGGGTTAAGCTAATGGCAAGGTTTAGGGTTAGGGTTAGAGTTAGGTTTAGGTTTAGGGTTAGGGTTAGGGTTAGGGTAAGTGTAAGGGTTAGGGTTAGGGTAAGGGTAAGGGTTAGGTTTAGGGTTAATGTTAGGGTAAGGGTTAGGGTTAGGTTAGGGTTAGGGTGGGGTTTAGGGTAATGGTAATTATTAATGTTAGGGTTAGGTTTAGGATAAGTGTAAGGATTAGGGTTAGGTTTAGGGTTAGGTTTAGAGGTTAGGTTTAGGGTTAGGGTTACGGTGAGGTTAGGTTTAGGATTAGGGTTAGGATAAGGGTAAGGGTTAGGGTTCAGGTTAGGGTTAGGGTTAGTGGTAGGTTTAGGGTTAGGGTTGGGGTAAGGGCAAGGGTTAGGGTTAGGGTTAGGGTTAAGGTTAGGGTTAGGATTCGGGTTAGGGTTAGGTCTAAGGTTAGGTTTAGGGTAAGGTTAGGGTTAGGTTTAGGGTAAGGGTTAGGGTTAATGTTAATGTTAGGGTAAAGGTAAGGGTTAGGGTTAGGCTTAGGGTTAGGGTTAAAGTTAGGGTTAGGGTTAGGGTTAGGGTTAGTGTAAGTGGTAGGGTTAGGTTAGGGTAAGGGTTAGGGTTAGGGTTAGGTTTAGGGTAGGGTTTAGGGTAAGGGTAAGTGTTAGTGTTTGGGTTAGGTTTAGGATAAGGATAAGGATTAGGGTTAGGTTTGGGTTTAGGGTAAGGGGTAGGTTTAGGGTTAGGGTTACGGTAGGGTTTAGGGTAAGGGTAAGTGTTAGTGTTAGGGTTAGGTTTAGGATAAGGGGAAGGATTAGGTTTAGGTTTAGGGTTAGGTTAGAGGTTAGGGTTAGGGTTAGGGTTAGAGTGAGGGTTAGGTTTAGTGTTAGGGTTAGGGTAAGGGTAAGTGTTAGGTTTAGGGTTAGGGTTAGGGTTAGGTTTTGGGTTAGGGTTAGGGAAAGGGCAAAGGTTAGGGTTAGGGTTAGGGCTAAGGTTACGGTTAAGGTTAGGCTTAGGCTTAAGTTTAGGGTTAGGGTTAGAGTTAGGGTAAGGTTTATGGTTAGGGTTAGGGTTAGGGTTTGGGGATAGGCTTAGGGTTAGGGTTAGGGTAAGGGTTAGGGTTAGGGTTAGGGTTTATTTACGGGTTAGGGTTAGGGTTAGGGTAAAGGTAAGGGTTAGGATTAGGGTAAGAGTTAGGGTTAGGTTTAGGGTTAGGGTTAGGGTAAGGGTTAGGGTCAATGTTAATGTTAGGGTAAAGGTAAGGGTTAGGGTAAGGGTAAGGGTTAGTGTTAGGGTTAGCGTTAGTGCTAAGTTTAGGGTTAGGGTTACGGTTAGGGTAAGGGTTAGGGTTAGGGGTTAGGGTTAGAGTTAGTGTTAGGTTAAGGGTTAGGGTTAGGGTTAGGGTTAGGATTAGGGTTAGGGTTAGGTTAAGGGTAAGTGCTAGGGGTAGGGTTAGGGTTAGGTTAAGGGTTAGGGTTAGGTTTAGGTGGTAGGTTAGGGTTAGGGTTAGAGTTAGGGTTAGGTTTAGGGTAAGAGTAAGGGTTAGGGTTAGGGTTAGGGTTAGGATTAGGGTTAAGTTTAGGGTTAGGGTTAGGGTTAGGGTTAGTTTTAGTGTTAGGGTTAGGGTAAGAGTAAGGGTTAGGGTTAGGGTTAGGGTTAGGTTTAGGGTTAAGGTTAGGGTTAGCGTTAGGGTTAGGCTAAGGTTATGTGTTAGGGTTAGGGTTAGTGTTATGGTTACGGTTAGGATTAGGGTAAGGATATGGGTTAGTGTTGAAGTTAGGGTCAGGGTTAGGGTTAGGGTTAGAGTAAGTGTAAGGGTTAGGGTTAGAGTAAGGATATGGGTTAGGGTTAAAGTTAGGGTCAGGGTTAGGGTTAGGGTAAGGGTGAGGGTTAGGGTTAGGTTTAGGGTTAGGGTAAGGATAAGGGTTAGGTTTAGGGTTAGGGTTAGGGTTAGGGTTAGGGTGAGGGTAAGGGTAATGTTTAGGGTTAGGGTTACGGGTAGGGTAAGGGTTAGAGTTAGGGGTTAGGGTTAGTGTTAGCGTTAGGTTAAGGGTTAGGGTTAGGGTTAGGATAAGGGTTAGGTTTAGGGTAAGTGTAAGTGTTAGGGTTAGGGTTAGGGTTAGCTTAAGGTTTAGGGTTAGGGTTAGGTTTAAGTGGTGGGTTAGGGTTAGATTTAGAGTTAGGTTTAGGGTTAGGGTTAGGGTAATGGAAAGGGTTAGGGTTAGGGTTAGGGTTAGGTCTAGGATTAGTTTTAGGGCTAGGGTTAGGGTAAGGTTAAGTGTTAGGGTTAGTGTTAGGGTTAAGTTTAGGGTTAGGTTTAGGGTTAGTTTTAGGGTTAGGTTTAGGGTAAGGGTAAGGTTAGGGTTAGGGTTAGGGTTATGGGTAAGGTTAGGATTAGGGTTAGGCTTAGGTAAGGGTTAGGGTTAGGTTAGGGTAAGGGTTAGGGTTAGGGTAAGGGTTAGGGTTAGTTTTTGGGTTAGGGTAAGAGTTAGGGTTAGGGTTAGGGTTAGGGTTCGGGTTAGGGTTAGGTTTAGGGTTAGGGTTAGGGTTAGGGTAAGGGTTAGGGTTAGGGTTAGGAATAGTTTTAGGGTTAGGTTTAGGGTTAGGGTTAGTGTAAGGGCAAGGGTTAGGCTTAGGGTTAAGGTTAGGTTAGGGTTATGGTTAGTGTTAGGTTCAGGGTTAGGGTTCGGGTAAGGGTAAGGTTAGGGTTTGGGTTAGGGTTAGGGTTAAGGTTAGGGTTAGGCTTAGGGTAAGGGTTAGGGTTAGGTTAGGGTAAGGGTTAGGGTTAGGTTTATGTTAGAGTTAGAGTTAGGTTTAAGGTTAGGGTAAGGGTAAGGGTTAGGGTTAGGGTTAGGGTTATTTTAAGGGTTAGGGTTAGGGTTAGATTTAGATTTGGTTTCGTTAAGGGTAAGGGTTAAGGTTAGGGTTAGAGTTAGGTTAAGCGTTAGGGTTAGGGGTTAGGGTTAGGGTTAGGGTTAGGGTTAGGGTAAGGGTTAGGGTTAGGGTTAGGGTTTGGGTAAGGGTTAGGGTTAGGTTTAGGATTAGGTTAAGTGTTAGGCTTAGGGTTAGAGTTAGGGTTAGGGTTATGGTAAGGGTTAGGGTTACGGTTAGGGTTAGAGTAAGGGTAAGTGTTAGGGTTTGGGTTAGGGTTAGGATTAGGGTTAGGGTAAGTGTTAGGGTAAGGGTTAGGGTTAGGGTTAGGTTTAGGGTTGGGGTTAAGTTTAGGGTTAGGGTGAGGGTAAGGGTAAGGGTTAGGGTTAGGGTTAGAGTTAGGTTAAGTGTTAGGGTTAGGGTTAGGGTTAGGGTAAGGGTTAGGGTTAGGGTTAGGGTCATGGTAAGGGTAAGGATTAGGGTTAGGGTTTGGGTTAGGTTTAGGGTTAGAGTAAGGGTAAAGGTAATGGTAAGGTTAGGGGCTAGGTTTAAGGTTAGGGTTAGTGTAGGGTAAGGGCTAGGGTTAGGGTTAGGGTATGGGTAAGGTTTAGGGTTAAGGTTTAGGGTGAGGGTTAGTTTTAGGGTTACGGGTAGGGTTCGGTTTAGCTTAGGGTTAGGGTAAGGGTTAGGGTTTGTTTGGCGTAAGGCTTAGGGTTAGGGTAAGGTTTAGGGTTAGGGTTAGGTTTAGGTTAAGGGTAAGTGTTAGGGTTAGGGTTAGGGTTAGGGTAAGGGTTAGGGTTAGGGTTAGGGATAGGGAAAGCGTAAGGGTTAGAGTAAGGGTTAGGGTTAGCATTAAGTTCACGGTTAGGGTTAGGGTTAGAGTTAGGGGACGGGTTAATGTTAGGCTTATGGTTAGGGTTAGGGTTAAGGTAGGGTTAGGGTTAGGGTTAGGGATAGGGTAAGGGTTAGGGTTAGTGTAAGTATTAGTGTTAGGGTTAGGGTTAGATTTATGGTTAGGGTAAGGTTAAGGGTTAGGGTTAGGGTTAGGTTTAGGGTATGGTAATGGTTAGGGTTAAGGTTAGGGTTAGAGTAAGGGTAAGGTTTTGGGATAAACGTTAGGGTGAGGGTTAGTGTTAGGGTTAGGGGTTAAGGTTCGTGTTAGGGTTAGTGTTAGGGTAAGGGTTAGGGTTAGGTTGGGGTAAGGTTTAAGGTTAGGGTAAGGGTTAGGGTTAGGGTTTGGGTAAGGGTAAGTGTTTGGGTTAGGGTTAGGGTTAGGGTTAGGGTAAGGGTAAGGGTTAGGGTTAGCATTAGGATTAGGGTTACGGTTAGTGTTGGGGTTAGGGTTAGAGTAAGGGTAAGGGTTAGGGTTAGGGTTAGGGTTAGAGTTAGGTTTAGGGTAAGCATAAGTGTTACGGTTAAGGTAAGGGTTAGGGTCAGGATTGGGGTTAGGGTTAGGGTTAGGGCAAGGGTAAGGTTTAGGGTTAGGCTTAGTGTTAGGGTTAGCATCAAGTTTAGGGTAAGGGTTAGGGTTAGAGTTAGGGTTAGGGTAAGGGTTAGGGTTAGGCTTATGGTTAGGGTTAGGGTTAAGGTTGGGTTAGAGTTAGGTATAGGGTTACGGTAAGATTAAGGGTAAGGGTTTGGTTTAGAGTTAGGGTTAGGGTTAGGGTAAGGGTTAGTGTTAGGGTTAGGGTTAGGGTTGGGGTTAGGTTTAGTGTTGGGTTAAGGTTAGGGTTAGGGTTAGGGTTAGGGTAAGGGTAAGGTTTAGGGTAAGGGTTAGGGTTATGGTTAGGGTTAGGGTAGGAGTTAGGGTAAGGGTAAGTGTTAGGGTTAGGGTTAGGTTTAGGGTAAGGGTAAGGGTTTTAATTATGGTTAGGGTTAGGGTTAGGGATTAGGGTTAGGGTTAGAGTTACAGTAAGGGGTTAGTGTTAGTGTTAGGGTTAGTTTAAGGGTTAGGGTTAGGGTGAGGGTAAGGGTAACTCTTAGGTTTAGGGTTAGCGTTAGGGTTAGGTTTAGTGTTAGTGTTAGGTTTAGGGTTAGGTTTAGGGTAAGGGTTAGGGTTAGGGTTAGGTTTAGGTTAAGGGTAAGGATTAATGTTAGGGATAGATTTAGGGTTGGTGTTAGGGTTAGGGTAAGGGTAAGGGTTAGGGTTAGGGTTAGGGATAGGGTAAGGCTTAGGGTTAGGGTTAGGGTTAGGGTAGTTGTTAGGGTAAGGGTAAGTGTTAGTGTTAGGGTTAGGTTTAGGATAAGGGTAAGGATTAGGGTTAGGTTTAGGGTTAGGGTTAGAGGTTAGGGTTAGGGTGAGGGTTAGGTTTAGGGTTAGGGTTGGGGTAAGGGTAAGGGTAAGGGTTAGGGTTAGGGTTAGGGTTAGTGTTAGGTTTAGGGTTAGGGTAAGGGTAAGGTTTAGGGTTAGGGTTACGGTTAGGGTAAGGGTTAGGGTTAGTGGTTAGGGTTAGTGTTAGAGTTAGGTTAAGGGTTAGGGTTAGGGTTAATGTTAGGATAAGGGTTCAGGTTAGGCTAAGGGTAAGTGCTAGGGTTAGGGATAGGGTTAGGGTTAGGTTAAGGGTTAGGCTTAGAGTTAGGGTTAGGGTTAGGGTTAGGATTAGTTTTAAGGTTAGGGTTAGGGTAAGGGTAAGGGTTAGGGTTAGGCTTAGGGTTAGGGTTAAGTTTAGGGTTAGGGTTAGGGTTAGGGTTAGTTTCAGGGTTAGGATTAGGGTAAGAGTAAGGGTTAGGGTTAGGGTTATGGTTAGGTTTAGGTTTAGGGTTAGGGTAAGGGTAAGGCTTAGTTTTAGGGTTAGGGTTAAGGTTAAGGTGAGGGTTAGGGTTAGGGTTAGGGTAAGGGTTAGGGTATGGGTTAGAGTTAGGGTAAGGGTAAGTGTTAGAATTAGGGTTAGGTTTAGGGTATGTGTTAGGGTAAGGGTTAGGGTTACGGTTAGGTTTATGGTTGGGGTTAAGTTTAGGTTTAGGTTTAGGGTAAGTGTAAGGGTTAGGGTTAGGGTTAGGGTAAGTGTTAGGGGTAGGGTTATGGTTAGGGTTTGGGTAAGGGATAGTGTTAGGGTTAGGGTAAGGGTAAGTGTTAGGGTTAGGTTTAGGGTTAGGGTAACGTTAAGGGTAAAGGTAAGAGTAACGGTTAGAGATAGGGTTAGAGTTAGGGTAAGGGTTAGTATTAGGGTTAGGGTAAGTGTAGGGTTTAGGGTTAGGGTTAGGGTTAGGGTACGGGTAAGGGTAAGTGTTAGGGTTAGGGTTAGTTTTAGGGTAAGGGTAAGGGTTAGGGTTAAGGTTAGTGTTAGGTTTAGGGTTAGGGTTAGGGTTAGGGTTAGGGTTAGCGTAAGGGTTAGGGTTAGGGTTAGGGATAGGTTTAGGGTTAGGGTTAGGGTTAGGGTTAGGAAAAGGGTAAGTGTTAGGGTTAGGGTTAGGTCAGGGGTTATGGTTAGGGTTAGGGTTAGGGTAAGGGGAAGTGTTAGGGTTAGGGTTAGGGTTAGTGTAAGGGTAAGTGTTAGGGTTAGGGTTAGTGTTAGGGTTAGCGTTAGGGTTAGGGTAAGCGTAAGGTGTTGGGTTAGGGTTAGGGTTAGAGTTTGGGTAAGGGTAGGGGTTAGGGGTAGGGTTATTGTTAGGGTTAGGGTTAAGTTTAGGGTTAGCGTTAGGTTAAGGTAAGGGTTAGGGTTAGGGTTAGGGTTAGGGGTTAGGGATAGGGTTAGAGTAAGGGTACGATTTAGGGTTAGGGTTAGGGTTAGGGTTAGGGTAAGGGTAAGGGTTAGGGTTAGAGTAAGGGTACGATTTAGGGTTAAGGTAGGGTTAGGGTTAGGGTTAGGGTTAGGGTAAGGTTTAGGGTTAGGGTAAGTGTTAGTGTTAGGGTTCGGGTAAGGTTTAGGGTTAGGGTAAGGGTAAGGGTTAGGTTTAGGGTTAGGGTTAGGGAAGGGTAAGGGTTAGGGTTAGGGTTAGGGTTACGGTAAGGGTAAGGTTTAGGGTTAAGGTTTATGTGAGGTTTAGGGGTTAGGGTTCAGGTTAGGGCTAGGGTTAGGGTAAGGGTTAGGGTTAGGTTGGTGTAAGGGTTAGGGTTAGGATAAGGGTTAGAGTTAGGGCTAGGTTTAGGGTAAGGGTAAGTGTTAGGGTTAGGGGTAGAGTTAGGGTTAGGGTTAGGTTAAGGGTAAGGGTAAGGGTTAGGGTTAGGGTTAGGTTTAGGGTTAGTTTTTGGGTTAGTGTTAGAGTAAGGGTAAGTGTTAGGGTTAGGTTTAGGGTTATGGTTAGGTTTAGGGTAAGGGTTAGGGGAAGGATTGTGGTTAGGGTTAGGGATAGGGTAAGGGTAAGGTTTAGTGTTAGGGTTAGGGTTAGCATTGAGTTTATGGTAAGGGTTAGGGTTAGGGTTACGGTAAGGGTTAGGGTTAGGATAATGGTTAGGGTTATGGTTAAGGTTAGGTTTAGGGTTAGGGTTAGGTTTAGGTTTAGGGTAAGGGTAAGGGTAAGGTTTAGGGTTAGGGTTAGGGTTAGGGTTAATGTTAGTGTTAGAGTAAGGGTGAGGTTTAGGTTTCGTTTTAGGGTTACCATTAAGGTTAGGGTTAGGGTAAGGGTAAGGGTGAGTGTTAGGGTTAGGGGAAGGGTAAGAGTTAGGGTTAGGGTTAGGTTTAGGGTTAGGGTAAGGGTTAGGGTTAGGGTTACGGTTAGGTTTTGGGTTAGTATTAGGGTAAGGATAAGGGTTAGGTTTAGGGTTAGGTTTAGAGTTAGGGTTAGGGTTAGGGTTAGGTTTAGGGTAAGGATTAGGTTAGGGTTAGTGTTAGGGTGAGGGTTAGGTTTATGGTTAGGGTTAGTGTTAGCATTAAGTTTAGGGTTAGGGTTAGGGTAAGGGTATGGGTTAGTGTTAGGGTAAGGGTTAGGGTTAGGGTTAGGTTTAGGGTTAGGATAAGGGTTAGGATTAGGGTTAGGGTTAGGGTTAGGGTTAGGGTAAGGATAAGTGTTAGGGTGAGGGTTAGGTTTAAGGTTAGGGTAAGTGTTAGGGTAACATTAGGGTTAGGGTTAGGTTTAGGGTTGGGGTTAAGTTTAGGGTAAGGGTAAGGGTAAGGGTTAGAGTTAGGGTTAGGGTTAGGGTTAGGGTAAGTTTTAGGGTTAGGGTTAGGGTTAGGGTTAGGGTTAGGGTTAGGGTAAGGGTTAGGCTTAGGGTTATAGTTTGGTAAGGGTAACGGTTAGGCTTAGGGTTAGAGTTAGGTTTAGGTTTAGGGTAAGATTAAGGGTAAGGGTTTGGTTTAGAGTTAGGGTTAGGTTTAGGGTAAGGGTTAGTGTTAGGGTTAGGGTTAGGGTTAGGGTTAGGTTTAGTGTTGGGTTAAGGTTAGGGTTATGGTTAGGGTTAGGGTAAGGGTAAGGTTTAGGGTAAGGGTAAGGGTTTTGATTATGGTTAGGGTTAGGGTTAGGGATTAGGGTTAGGGTTAGAGTTACAGTAAGGGGTTAGTGTTAGTGTTAGGGTTAGTTTAAGGGTTAGGGTTAGGGTGAGGGTAAGGGTAACTCTTAGGTTTAGGGTTAGCGTTAGGGTTAGGTTTAGTGTTAGTGTTAGGTTTAGGGTTAGGTTTAGGGTAAGGGTTAGGGTTAGGGTTAGGTTTAGGTTAAGGGTAAGGATTAATTTTAGGGATAGATTTAGGGTTGGTGTTAGGGTTAGGGTAAGGGTAAGGGTTAGAGTTAGGGTTAGGGTTAGGGTAAGGCTTAGGGTTAGGGTTAGGGTTAGGGTAGTTGTTAGGGTAAGGGTAAGTGTTAGTGTTAGGGTTAGGTTTAGGATAAGGGTAAGGATTAGGGTTAGGTTTAGGGTTAGGGTTAGAGGTTAGGGTTAGGGTGAGGGTTAGGTTTAGGGTTAGGGTTGGGGTAAGGGTAAGGGTAAGGGTTAGGGTTAGGGTTAGTGTTAGGGTTAGTGTTAGGTTTAGGGTTAGGGTAAGGGTAAGGTTTAGGGTTAGGGTTACGGTTAGGGTAAGGGTTAGGGTTAGTGGTTAGGGTTAGTGTTAGAGTTAGGTTAAGGGTTAGGGTTAGGGTTAATGTTAGGATAAGGGTTCGGGTTAGGGTAAGGGTAAGTGCTAGGGTTAGGGTTAGGGTTAGGGTTAGGTTAAGGGTTAGGGTTAGAGTTAGGGTTAGGGTTAGGGTTAGGGTTAGGATTAGTTTTAAGGTTAGGGTTAAGGTAAGGGTAAGGGTTAGGGTTAGGGTTAGGGTTAGGGTTAAGTTTAGGGTTAGGGTTAGGGTTAGGGTTAGTTTCAGGGTTAGGATTAGGGTAAGAGTAAGGGTTAGGGTTAGGGTTATGGTTAGGTTTAGGTTTAGGGTTAGGGTAAGGGTAAGGCTTAGTTTTAGGGTTAGGGTTAAGGTTAAGGTGAGGGTTAGGGTTAGGGTTAGGGTAAGGGTTAGGGTATGGGTTAGAGTTAGGGTAAGGGTAAGTGTTAGAATTAGGGTTAGGTTTAGGGTATGTGTTAGGGTAAGGGTTAGGTTTACGGTTAGGTTTATGGTTGGGGTTAAGTTTAGGTTTAGGATTAGGGTAAGTGTAAGGGTTAGGGTTAGGGTTAGGGTAAGTGTTAGGGGTAGGGTTATGGTTAGGGTTTGGGTAAGGGATAGGGTTAGGGTTAGGGTTAGGGTAAGGGTAAGTGTTAGGGTTAGGTTTAGGATTAGGGTAACGTTAAGGGTAAAGAAAAGAGTAACGGTTAGAGTTAGGGTTAGGGTTAGGGTAAGGGTTAGTATTAGGGTTATGGTAAGTGTAGGGTTTAGGGTTAGGGTTAGGGTTAGGGTATGGGTAAGGGTAAGTGTGAGGGTTAGAGTTAGTTTTAGGGTAAGGGTAAGGGTTAGGGTTAAGGTTAGCGTTAGGGTTAGGTTTAGGGTTAGGTTTAGGGTTAGGGTTAGGGTTAGGGTTAGCGTAAGGGTTAGGGTTAGGGTTAGGGATAGGTTTAGGTTTAGGGTTAGGGTTAGGGTTAGGAAAAGGGTAAGTGTTAGGGTTAGGGTTAGGTTAGGGGTTATGGTTAGGGTTAGGGTTAGGGAAAGGGGAAGTGTTAGGGTTAGGGTTAGGGTTAGGGTAAGGGTAAGTGTTAGGGTTAGGGTTAGTGTTAGGGTTAGCGTTAGGGTTAGGGTAAGGGTAAGGTGTTGGGTTAGGGTTAGGGTTAGGGTACGGGTAAGGGTAAGTGTTAGGGTTAGGGTTAGTTTTAGGGTAAGGGTAAGGGTTAGGGTTAAGGTTAGTGTTAGGGTTAGGGTTAGGGTTAGGGTTAGGGTTAGCGTAAGGGTTAGGGTTAGGGTTAGGGATAGGTTTAGGGTTAGGGTTAGGGTTAGGGTTAGGAAAAGGGTAAGTGTTAGGGTTAGGGTTAGGTCAGGGGTTATGGTTAGGGTTAGGGTTAGGGTAAGGGGAAGTGTTAGGGTTAGGGTTAGGGTTAGTGTAAGGGTAAGTGTTAGGGTTAGGGTTAGTGTTAGGGTTAGCGTTAGGGTTAGGGTAAGGGTAAGGTGTTGGGTTAGGGTTAGGGTTAGAGTTTGGGTAAGGGTAGGGGTTAGGGGTAGGGTTATTGTTAGGGTTAGGGTTAAGTTTAGGGTTAGCGTTAGGTTAAGGTAAGGGTTAGGGTTAGGGTTAGGGTTAGGGGTTAGGGATAGGGTTAGAGTAAGGGTACGATTTAGGGTTAGGGTTAGGGTTAGGGTTAGGGTAAGGGTAAGGGTTAGGGTTAGAGTAAGGGTACGATTTAGGGTTAAGGTAGGGTTAGGGTTAGGGTTAGGGTAAGGTTTAGGGTTAGGGTAAGTGTTAGTGTTAGGGTTCGGGTAAGGTTTAGGGTTAGGGTAAGGGTAAGGGTTAGGTTTAGGGTTAGGGTTAGGGAAGGGTAAGGGTTAGGGTTAGGGTTAGGGTTACGGTAAGGGTAAGGTTTAGGGTTAAGGTTTATGTGAGGTTTAGGGGTTAGGGTTCAGGTTAGGGCTAGGGTTAGGGTAAGGATTAGGGTTAGGTTGGTGTAAGGGTTAGGGTTAGGATAAGGGTTAGAGTTAGGGCTAGGTTTAGGGTAAGGGTAAGTGTTAGGGTTAGGGGTAGAGTTAGGGTTAGGGTTAGGTTAAGGGTAAGGGTAAGGGTTAGGGTTAGGGTTAGGTTTAGGGTTAGTTTTTGGGTTAGTGTTAGAGTAAGGGTAAGTGTTAGGGTTAGGTTTAGGGTTATGGTTAGGTTTAGGGTAAGGGTTAGGGGAAGGATTGTGGTTAGGGTTAGGGATAGGGTAAGGGTAAGGTTTAGTGTTAGGGTTAGGGTTAGCATTGAGTTTATGGTAAGGGTTAGGGTTAGGGTTACGGTAAGGGTTA
Source organism: Megascapheus bottae (assembly GCA_024803745.1). Lineage (NCBI taxonomy): Eukaryota > Metazoa > Chordata > Mammalia > Rodentia > Geomyidae > Megascapheus > Megascapheus bottae. The sequence goes on along the minus strand of JANJXV010000867.1, from coordinate 61,264 downwards.
GGGTTAGGATAATGGTTAGGGTTATGGTTAAGGTTAGGTTTAGGGTTAGGGTTAGGTTTAGGTTTAGGGTAAGGGTAAGGGTAAGGTTTAGGGTTAGGGTTAGGGTTAGGGTTAATGTTAGTGTTAGAGTAAGGGTGAGGTTTAGGTTTCGTTTTAGGGTTACCATTAAGGTTAGGGTTAGGGTAAGGGTAAGGGTGAGTGTTAGGGTTAGGGGAAGGGTAAGAGTTAGGGTTAGGGTTAGGTTTAGGGTTAGGGTAAGGGTTAGGGTTAGGGTTACGGTTAGGTTTTGGGTTAGTATTAGGGTAAGGATAAGGGTTAGGTTTAGGGTTAGGTTTAGAGTTAGGGTTAGGGTTAGGGTTAGGTTTAGGGTAAGGATTAGGTTAGGGTTAGTGTTAGGGTGAGGGTTAGGTTTATGGTTAGGGTTAGTGTTAGCATTAAGTTTAGGGTTAGGGTTAGGGTAAGGGTATGGGTTAGTGTTAGGGTAAGGGTTAGGGTTAGGGTTAGGTTTAGGGTTAGGATAAGGGTTAGGATTAGGGTTAGGGTTAGGGTTAGGGTTAGGGTAAGGATAAGTGTTAGGGTGAGGGTTAGGTTTAAGGTTAGGGTAAGTGTTAGGGTAACATTAGGGTTAGGGTTAGGTTTAGGGTTGGGGTTAAGTTTAGGGTAAGGGTAAGGGTAAGGGTTAGAGTTAGGGTTAGGGTTAGGGTTAGGGTAAGTTTTAGGGTTAGGGTTAGGGTTAGGGTTAGGGTTAGGGTTAGGGTAAGGGTTAGGCTTAGGGTTATAGTTTGGTAAGGGTAACGGTTAGGCTTAGGGTTAGAGTTAGGTTTAGGTTTAGGGTAAGATTAAGGGTAAGGGTTTGGTTTAGAGTTAGGGTTAGGTTTAGGGTAAGGGTTAGTGTTAGGGTTAGGGTTAGGGTTAGGGTTAGGTTTAGTGTTGGGTTAAGGTTAGGGTTATGGTTAGGGTTAGGGTAAGGGTAAGGTTTAGGGTAAGGGTAAGGGTTTTGATTATGGTTAGGGTTAGGGTTAGGGATTAGGGTTAGGGTTAGAGTTACAGTAAGGGGTTAGTGTTAGTGTTAGGGTTAGTTTAAGGGTTAGGGTTAGGGTGAGGGTAAGGGTAACTCTTAGGTTTAGGGTTAGCGTTAGGGTTAGGTTTAGTGTTAGTGTTAGGTTTAGGGTTAGGTTTAGGGTAAGGGTTAGGGTTAGGGTTAGGTTTAGGTTAAGGGTAAGGATTAATGTTAGGGATAGATTTAGGGTTGGTGTTAGGGTTAGGGTAAGGGTAAGGGTTAGGGTTAGGGTTAGGGTTAGGGTAAGGCTTAGGGTTAGGGTTAGGGTTAGGGTAGTTGTTAGGGTAAGGGTAAGTGTTAGTGTTAGGGTTAGGTTTAGGATAAGGGTAAGGATTAGGGTTAGGTTTAGGGTTAGGGTTAGAGGTTAGGGTTAGGGTGAGGGTTAGGTTTAGGGTTAGGGTTGGGGTAAGGGTAAGGGTAAGGGTTAGGGTTAGGGTTAGTGTTAGGGTTAGTGTTAGGTTTAGGGTTAGGGTAAGGGTAAGGTTTAGGGTTAGGGTTAGTGTTAGAGTTAGGTTAAGGGTTAGGGTTAGGGTTAATGTTAGGATAAGGGTTCGGGTTAGGGTAAGGGTAAGTGCTAGGGTTAGGGTTAGGGTTAGGGTTAGGTTAAGGGTTAGGGTTAGAGTTAGGGTTAGGGTTAGGGTTAGGGTTAGGATTAGTTTTAAGGTTAGGGTTAAGGTAAGGGTAAGGGTTAGGGTTAGGGTTAGGGTTAGGGTTAAGTTTAGGGTTAGGGTTAGGGTTAGGGTTAGTTTCAGGGTTAGGATTAGGGTAAGAGTAAGGGTTAGGGTTAGGGTTATGGTTAGGTTTAGGTTTAGGGTTAGGGTAAGGGTAAGGCTTAGTTTTAGGGTTAGGGTTAAGGTTAAGGTGAGGGTTAGGGTTAGGGTTAGGGTAAGGGTTAGGGTATGGGTTAGAGTTAGGGTAAGGGTAAGTGTTAGAATTAGGGTTAGGTTTAGGGTATGTGTTAGGGTAAGGGTTAGGGTTACGGTTAGGTTTATGGTTGGGGTTAAGTTTAGGTTTAGGATTAGGGTAAGTGTAAGGGTTAGGGTTAGGGTTAGGGTAAGTGTTAGGGGTAGGGTTATGGTTAGGGTTTGGGTAAGGGATAGGGTTAGGGTTAGGGTTAGGGTAAGGGTAAGTGTTATGGTTAGGTTTAGGATTAGGGTAACGTTAAGGGTAAAGAAAAGAGTAACGGTTAGAGTTAGGGTTAGGGTTAGGGTAAGGGTTAGTATTAGGGTTATGGTAAGTGTAGGGTTTAGGGTTAGGGTTAGGGTTAGGGTATGGGTAAGGGTAAGTGTTAGGGTTAGAGTTAGTTTTAGGGTAAGGGTAAGGGTTAGGGTTAAGGTTAGCGTTAGGGTTAGGTTTAGGGTTAGGTTTAGGGTTAGGGTTAGGGTTAGGGTTAGCGTAAGGGTTAGGGTTAGGGTTAGGGATAGGTTTAGGTTTAGGGTTAGGGTTAGGGTTAGGAAAAGGGTAAGTGTTAGGGTTAGGGTTAGGTTAGGGGTTATGGTTAGGGTTAGGGTTAGGGTAAGGGGAAGTGTTAGGGTTAGGGTTAGGGTTAGGGTAAGGGTAAGTGTTAGGGTTAGGGTTAGTGTTAGGGTTAGCGTTAGGGTTAGGGTAAGGGTAAGGTGTTGGGTTAGGGTTAGGGTTAGAGTTTGGGTAAGGGTAGGGATTAGGGGTAGGGTTATTGTTAGGGTTAGGGTTAAGTTTAGGGTTAGCGTTAGGTTAAGGTAAGGGTTAGGGTTAGGGTTAGGGTTAGGGGTTAGGGTTAGGGTTAGAGTAAGGGTACGATTTAGGGTTAGGGTTAGGGTTAGGGTAAGGGTAAGGGTTAGGGTTAGAGTAAGGGTACGATTTAGGGTTAAGGTAGGGTTAGGGTTAGGGTTAGGGTTAGGGTAAATTTTAGGGTTAGGGTAAATGTTAGTGTTAGGGTTCGGGTAAGGTTTAGGGTTAGGGTAAGGTAAGGGTTAGGTTTAGGGTTAGGGTTAGGGAAGGGTAAGGGTTAGGGTTAGGGTTAGGGTTACGGTAAGGGTAAGGTTTAGGGTTAAGGTTTAGGTGAGGTTTAGGGGTTAGGGTTCAGGTTAGGGCTAGGGTTAGGGTAAGGGTTAGGGTTAGGTTGGTGTAAGGGTTAGGGTTGGGGTAAGGGTTAGAGTTAGGGCTAGGTTTAGGGTAAGGGTAAGTGTTAGGGTTAGGGGTAGAGTTAGGGTTAGGGTTAGGTTAAGGGTAAGGGTAAGGGTTAGGGTTAGGGTTAGGTTTAGGGTTAGTTTTTGGGGTTAGGGTTAGAGTAAGGGTAAGTGTTAGGGTTAGGTTTAGGGTTATGGTTAGGTTTAGGGTAAGGGTTAGGGTAAGGATTGTGGTTAGGGTTAGGGATAGGGTAAGGGTAAGGTTTAGTGTTAGGGTTAGGGTTAGCATTGAGTTTATGGTAAGGGTTAGGGTTAGGGTTACGGTAAGGGTTAGGGTTAGGATAATGGTTAGGGTTATGGTTAAGGTTAGGTTTAGGGTTAGGGTTAGGTTTAGGTTTAGGGTAAGGAGAAGGGTAAGGGTTAGGGTTATGGTTAGGTTTAGGGTTAGGGTAAGGGTTAGGGTTAGGGTTACGGTTAGGTTTTGGGTTAGTATTAGGGTAAGGATAAGGGTTAGGTTTAGGGTTAGGTTTAGGGTTAGGGTTAGGGTTAGGGTCAGGGTTAGGGTTAGGGTTAGGGTAAGGATTAGGTTAGGGTTAGTGTTAGGGTGAGGGTTAGGTTTATGGTTAGGGTTAGTGTTAGCATTAAGTTTAGGGTTAGGGTTAGGGTAAGGGTAAGGGTTAGTGTTAGGTTTAGGGTTAGGGTAAGGGTTAGGGTTAGGGTTACGTTTAAGGTTAGGATAACGGTTAGGATTAGGGTTAGGGTTAGGGTTAGGGTTAGGGTTATGGTAAGGATAAGTGTTAGGGTGAGGGTTAGGTTTAAGGTTAGGGTAAGTGTTAGGGTAACATTAGGGTTAGGGTTAGGTTTAGGGTTGGGGTTAAGTTTAGGGTAAGGGTAAGGGTAAGGGTTAGAGTTAGGGTTAGGGTTAGGGTTAGGGTAAGTTTTAGGGTTAGGGTTAGGGTTAGGGTTAGGGTTAGGGTAAGGGTTAGGCTTAGGGTTATAGTTTGGTAAGGGTAACGGTTAGGCTTAGGGTTAGGGTTAGGTTTAGGTTTAGGGTAAGATTAAGGGTAAGGGTTTGGTTTAGAGTTAGGGTTAGGGTTAGGGTAAGGGTTAGTGTTAGGGTTAGGGTTAGGGTTAGGGTTAGGTTTAGTGTTGGGTTAAGGTTAGGGTTAGGGTTAGGGTTAGGGTAAGGGTAAGGTTTAGGGTAAGGGTTAGGGTTATGGTTAGGGTTAGGGTAAGAGTTAGGGTAAGGGTAAGTGTTAGGGTTAGGGTTAGGGTTAGGGTAAGGGTAAGGGTTTTGATTATGGTTAGGGTTAGGGTTAGGGATTAGGGTTAGGGTTAGAGTTACAGTAAGGGGTTAGTGTTAGTGTTAGGGTTAGTTTAAGGGTTAGGGTTAGGGTGAGGGTAAGGGTAACTCTTAGGTTTAGGGTTAGCGTTAGGGTTAGGTTTAGTGTTAGTGTTAGGTTTAGGGTTAGGTTTAGGGTAAGGGATAGGGTTAGGGTTAGGTTTAGGTTAAGGGTAAGGATTAATGTTAGGGATAGATTTAGGGTTGGTGTTAGGGTTAGGGTAAGGTTAAGGGTTAGGGTTAGGGTTAGGGTTAGGGTAAGGCTTAGGGTTAGGGTTAGGGTTAGGGTAGTTGTTAGGGTAAGGGTAAGTGTTAGTGTTAGGGTTAGGTTTAGGATAAGGGTAAGGATTAGGGTTAGGTTTAGGGTTAGGGTTAGAGGTTAGGGTTAGGGTGAGGGTTAGGTTTAGGGTTAGGGTTGGGGTAAGGGTAAGGTTTAGGGTTAGGGTTAGGGTTAGGGTTAATGTTAGTGTTAGAGTAAGGGTGAGGTTTAGGTTTCGTTTTAGGGTTACCATTAAGGTTAGGGTTAGGGTAAGGGTAAGGGTGAGTGTTAGGGTTAGGGGAAGGGTAAGAGTTAGGGTTAGGGTTAGGTTTAGGGTTAGGGTAAGGGTTAGGGTTAGGGTTACGGTTAGGTTTTGGGTTAGTATTAGGGTAAGGATAAGGGTTAGGTTTAGGGTTAGGTTTAGAGTTAGGGTTAGGGTTAGGGTTAGGTTTAGGGTAAGGATTAGGTTAGGGTTAGTGTTAGGGTGAGGGTTAGGTTTATGGTTAGGGTTAGTGTTAGCATTAAGTTTAGGGTTAGGGTTAGGGTAAGGGTATGGGTTAGTGTTAGGGTAAGGGTTAGGGTTAGGGTTAGGTTTAGGGTTAGGATAAGGGTTAGGATTAGGGTTAGGGTTAGGGTTAGGGTTAGGGTAAGGATAAGTGTTAGGGTGAGGGTTAGGTTTAAGGTTAGGGTAAGTGTTAGGGTAACATTAGGGTTAGGGTTAGGTTTAGGGTTGGGGTTAAGTTTAGGGTAAGGGTAAGGGTAAGGGTTAGAGTTAGGGTTAGGGTTAGGGTTAGGGTAAGTTTTAGGGTTAGGGTTAGGGTTAGGGTTAGGGTTAGGGTTAGGGTAAGGGTTAGGCTTAGGGTTATAGTTTGGTAAGGGTAACGGTTAGGCTTAGGGTTAGAGTTAGGTTTAGGTTTAGGGTAAGATTAAGGGTAAGGGTTTGGTTTAGAGTTAGGGTTAGGTTTAGGGTAAGGGTTAGTGTTAGGGTTAGGGTTAGGGTTAGGGTTAGGTTTAGTGTTGGGTTAAGGTTAGGGTTATGGTTAGGGTTAGGGTAAGGGTAAGGTTTAGGGTAAGGGTAAGGGTTTTGATTATGGTTAGGGTTAGGGTTAGGGATTAGGGTTAGGGTTAGAGTTACAGTAAGGGGTTAGTGTTAGTGTTAGGGTTAGTTTAAGGGTTAGGGTTAGGGTGAGGGTAAGGGTAACTCTTAGGTTTAGGGTTAGCGTTAGGGTTAGGTTTAGTGTTAGTGTTAGGTTTAGGGTTAGGTTTAGGGTAAGGGTTAGGGTTAGGGTTAGGTTTAGGTTAAGGGTAAGGATTAATGTTAGGGATAGATTTAGGGTTGGTGTTAGGGTTAGGGTAAGGGTAAGGGTTAGGGTTAGGGTTAGGGTTAGGGTAAGGCTTAGGGTTAGGGTTAGGGTTAGGGTAGTTGTTAGGGTAAGGGTAAGTGTTAGTGTTAGGGTTAGGTTTAGGATAAGGGTAAGGATTAGGGTTAGGTTTAGGGTTAGGGTTAGAGGTTAGGGTTAGGGTGAGGGTTAGGTTTAGGGTTAGGGTTGGGGTAAGGGTAAGGGTAAGGGTTAGGGTTAGGGTTAGTGTTAGGGTTAGTGTTAGGTTTAGGGTTAGGGTAAGGGTAAGGTTTAGGGTTAGGGTTAGTGTTAGAGTTAGGTTAAGGGTTAGGGTTAGGGTTAATGTTAGGATAAGGGTTCGGGTTAGGGTAAGGGTAAGTGCTAGGGTTAGGGTTAGGGTTAGGGTTAGGTTAAGGGTTAGGGTTAGAGTTAGGGTTAGGGTTAGGGTTAGGGTTAGGATTAGTTTTAAGGTTAGGGTTAAGGTAAGGGTAAGGGTTAGGGTTAGGGTTAGGGTTAGGGTTAAGTTTAGGGTTAGGGTTAGGGTTAGGGTTAGTTTCAGGGTTAGGATTAGGGTAAGAGTAAGGGTTAGGGTTAGGGTTATGGTTAGGTTTAGGTTTAGGGTTAGGGTAAGGGTAAGGCTTAGTTTTAGGGTTAGGGTTAAGGTTAAGGTGAGGGTTAGGGTTAGGGTTAGGGTAAGGGTTAGGGTATGGGTTAGAGTTAGGGTAAGGGTAAGTGTTAGAATTAGGGTTAGGTTTAGGGTATGTGTTAGGGTAAGGGTTAGGGTTACGGTTAGGTTTATGGTTGGGGTTAAGTTTAGGTTTAGGATTAGGGTAAGTGTAAGGGTTAGGGTTAGGGTTAGGGTAAGTGTTAGGGGTAGGGTTATGGTTAGGGTTTGGGTAAGGGATAGGGTTAGGGTTAGGGTTAGGGTAAGGGTAAGTGTTAGGGTTAGGTTTAGGATTAGGGTAACGTTAAGGGTAAAGAAAAGAGTAACGGTTAGAGTTAGGGTTAGGGTTAGGGTAAGGGTTAGTATTAGGGTTATGGTAAGTGTAGGGTTTAGGGTTAGGGTTAGGGTTAGGGTATGGGTAAGGGTAAGTGTTAGGGTTAGAGTTAGTTTTAGGGTAAGGGTAAGGGTTAGGGTTAAGGTTAGCGTTAGGGTTAGGTTTAGGGTTAGGTTTAGGGTTAGGGTTAGGGTTAGGGTTAGCGTAAGGGTTAGGGTTAGGGTTAGGGATAGGTTTAGGTTTAGGGTTAGGGTTAGGGTTAGGAAAAGGGTAAGTGTTAGGTTTAGGGTTAGGTTAGGGGTTATGGTTAGGGTTAGGGTTAGGGTAAGGGGAAGTGTTAGGGTTAGGGTTAGGGTTAGGGTAAGGGTAAGTGTTAGGGTTAGGGTTAGTGTTAGGGTTAGCGTTAGGGTTAGGGTAAGGGTAAGGTGTTGGGTTAGGGTTAGGGTTAGAGTTTGGGTAAGGGTAGGGATTAGGGGTAGGGTTATTGTTAGGGTTAGGGTTAAGTTTAGGGTTAGCGTTAGGTTAAGGTAAGGGTTAGGGTTAGGGTTAGGGTTAGGGGTTAGGGTTAGGGTTAGAGTAAGGGTACGATTTAGGGTTAGGGTTAGGGTTAGGGTAAGGGTAAGGGTTAGGGTTAGAGTAAGGGTACGATTTAGGGTTAAGGTAGGGTTAGGGTTAGGGTTAGGGTTAGGGTAAGTTTTAGGGTTAGGGTAAATGTTAGTGTTAGGGTTCGGGTAAGGTTTAGGGTTAGGGTAAGGTAAGGGTTAGGTTTAGGGTTAGGGTTAGGGAAGGGTAAGGGTTAGGGTTAGGGTTAGGGTTACGGTAAGGGTAAGGTTTAGGGTTAAGGTTTAGGTGAGGTTTAGGGGTTAGGGTTCAGGTTAGGGCTAGGGTTAGGGTAAGGGTTAGGGTTAGGTTGGTGTAAGGGTTAGGGTTAGGGTAAGGGTTAGAGTTAGGGCTAGGTTTAGGGTAAGGGTAAGTGTTAGGGTTAGGGGTAGAGTTAGGGTTAGGGTTAGGTTAAGGGTAAGGGTAAGGGTTAGGGTTAGGGTTAGGTTTAGGGTTAGTTTTTGGGGTTAGGGTTAGAGTAAGGGTAAGTGTTAGGGTTAGGTTTAGGGTTATGGTTAGGTTTAGGGTAAGGGTTAGGGTAAGGATTGTGGTTAGGGTTAGGGATAGGGTAAGGGTAAGGTTTAGTGTTAGGGTTAGGGTTAGCATTGAGTTTATGGTAAGGGTTAGGGTTAGGGTTACGGTAAGGGTTAGGGTTAGGATAATGGTTAGGGTTATGGTTAAGGTTAGGTTTAGGGTTAGGGTTAGGTTTAGGTTTAGGGTAAGGAGAAGGGTAAGGGTTAGGGTTATGGTTAGGTTTAGGGTTAGGGTAAGGGTTAGGGTTAGGGTTACGGTTAGGTTTTGGGTTAGTATTAGGGTAAGGATAAGGGTTAGGTTTAGGGTTAGGTTTAGGGTTAGGGTTAGGGTTAGGGTCAGGGTTAGGGTTAGGGTTAGGGTAAGGATTAGGTTAGGGTTAGTGTTAGGGTGAGGGTTAGGTTTATGGTTAGGGTTAGTGTTAGCATTAAGTTTAGGGTTAGGGTTAGGGTAAGGGTAAGGGTTAGTGTTAGGTTTAGGGTTAGGGTAAGGGTTAGGGTTAGGGTTACGTTTAAGGTTAGGATAACGGTTAGGATTAGGGTTAGGGTTAGGGTTAGGGTTAGGGTTAGGGTAAGGATAAGTGTTAGGGTGAGGGTTAGGTTTAAGGTTAGGGTAAGTGTTAGGGTAACATTAGGGTTAGGGTTAGGTTTAGGGTTGGGGTTAAGTTTAGGGTAAGGGTAAGGGTTAGAGTTAGGGTTAGGGTTAGGGTTAGGGTAAGTTTTAGGGTTAGGGTTAGGGTTAGGGTTAGGGTTAGGGTAAGGGTTAGGCTTAGGGTTATAGTTTGGTAAGGGTAACGGTTAGGCTTAGGGTTAGGGTTAGGTTTAGGTTTAGGGTAAGATTAAGGGTAAGGGTTTGGTTTAGAGTTAGGGTTAGGGTTAGGGTAAGGGTTAGTGTTAGGGTTAGGGTTAGGGTTAGGGTTAGGTTTAGTGTTGGGTTAAGGTTAGGGTTAGGGTTAGGGTTAGGGTAAGGGTAAGGTTTAGGGTAAGGGTTAGGGTTATGGTTAGGGTTAGGGTAAGAGTTAGGGTAAGGGTAAGTGTTAGGGTTAGGGTTAGGGTTAGGGTAAGGGTAAGGGTTTTGATTATGGTTAGGGTTAGGGTTAGGGATTAGGGTTAGGGTTAGAGTTACAGTAAGGGGTTAGTGTTAGTGTTAGGGTTAGTTTAAGGGTTAGGGTTAGGGTGAGGGTAAGGGTAACTCTTAGGTTTAGGGTTAGCGTTAGGGTTAGGTTTAGTGTTAGTGTTAGGTTTAGGGTTAGGTTTAGGGTAAGGGATAGGGTTAGGGTTAGGTTTAGGTTAAGGGTAAGGATTAATGTTAGGGATAGATTTAGGGTTGGTGTTAGGGTTAGGGTAAGGTTAAGGGTTAGGGTTAGGGTTAGGGTTAGGGTAAGGCTTAGGGTTAGGGTTAGGGTTAGGGTAGTTGTTAGGGTAAGGGTAAGTGTTAGTGTTAGGGTTAGGTTTAGGATAAGGGTAAGGCTTAGGGTTAGGTTTAGGGTTAGGGTTAGAGGTTAGGGTTAGGTTGAGGGTTAGGTTTAGGGTTAGGGTTGGGGTAAGGGTAAGGGTTAGGGTTAGGGTTAGGGTTAGGGTTAGTGTTAGGTTTAGGGTTAGGGTAAGGGTAAGGTTTAGGGTTAGGGTTACGGTTAGGGTAAGGGTTAGGGTTAGTGGTTAGGGTTAGGGTTAGAGTTAGGTTAAGGGTTAGGGTTAGGGTTAATGTTAGGATAAGTGTTCGGGTTAGGGTAAGGGTAAGTGCTAGGGTTAGGGTTAGGGTTAGGGTTAGGTTAAGGGTTAGGGTTAGAGTTAGGGTTAGGGTTAGGGTTAGGGTTAGGATTAGTTTTAAGGTTAGGGTTAGGGTAAGGGTAAGGGTTAGGGTTAGGGTTAGGGTTAGGGTTAAGTTTAGGGTTAGGGTTAGGGTTAGGGTTAGTTTCAGGGTTAGGATTAGGGTAAGAGTAAGGGTTAGGGTTAGGGTTATGGTTAGGTTTAGGTTTAGGGTTAGGGTAAGGGTAAGGCTTAGTTTTAGGGTTAGGGTTAAGGTTAAGGTGAGGGTTAGGGTTAGGGTTAGGGTAAGGGTTAGGGTATGGGTTAGAGTTAGGGTAAGGGTAAGTGTTAGAATTAGGGTTAGGTTTAGGGTATGTGTTAGGGTAAGGGTTAGGGTTACGGTTAGGTTTATGGTTGGGGTTAAGTTTAGGTTTAGGATTAGGGTAAGTGTAAGGGTTAGGGTTAGGGTTAGGGTAAGTGTTAGGGGTAGGGTTATGGTTAGGGTTTGGGTAAGGGACAGGGTTAGGGTTAGGGTTAGGGTAGGGGTAAGTGTTAGGGTTAGGTTTAGGATTAGGGTAACGTTAAGGGTAAAGGTAAGAGTAACGGTTAGAGTTAGGGTTAGGGTTAGGGTAAGGGTTAGTATTAGGGTTAGGGTAAGTGTAGGGTTTAGGGTTAGGGTTAGGGTTAGGGTACGGGTAAGGGTAAGTGTTAGGGTTAGGGTTAGTTTTAGGGTAAGGGTAAGGGTTAGGGTTAAGTTTAGGGTTAGGTTTAGGGTTAGGGTTAGGGTTAGGGTTAGCGTAAGGGTTAGGGTTAGGGTTAGGGATAGGTTTAGGGTTAGGGTTAGGGTTAGGGTTAGGAAAAGGTAAGTGTTAGGGTTAGGGTTAGGTTAGGGGTTATGGTTAGGGTTAGGGTTAGGGGAAGGGGAAGTGTTAGAGTTAGGGTTAGGGTTAGGGTAAGGGTAAGTGTTAGGGTTAGGGTTAGTGTTAGGGTTAGCGTTAGGGTTAGGGTAAGGGTAAGGTGTTGGGTTAGGGTTAGGGTTAGAGTTTGGGTAAGGGTAGGGGTTAGGGGTAGGGTTATTGTTAGGGTTAGGTTTAAGTTTAGGGTTAGCGTTAGGTTAAGGTAAGGGTTAGGGTTAGGGTTAGGGTTAGGGGTTAGGGATAGGGTTAGAGTAAGGGTACGATTTAGGGTTAGGGTTAGGGTTAGGGTTAGGGTAAGGGTAAGGTTTAGGGTTAGAGTAAGGGTACGATTTAGGGTTAAGGTAGGGTTAGGGTTAGGGTTAGGGTAAGGTTTAGGGTTAGGGTAAGTGTTAGTGTTAGGGTTCGGGTAAGGTTTAGGGTTAGGGTAAGGGTAAGGGTTAGGTTTAGGGTTAGGGTTAGGGAAGGGTAAGGGTTAGAGTTAGGGTTAGGGTTACGGTAAGGGTAAGGTTTAGGGTTAAGGTTTAGGTGAGGTTTAGGGGTTAGGGTTCAGGTTAGGGCTAGGGTTAGGGTAAGGGTTAGGGTTAGGTTGGTGTAAGGGTTAGGGTTAGGGTAAGGGTTAGAGTTAGGGCTAGGTTTAGGGTAAGGGTAAGTGTTAGGGTTAGGGGTAGAGTTAGGGTTAGGGTTAGGTTAAGGGTAAGGGTAAGGGTTAGGGTTAGGGTTAGGTTTAGGATTAGTTTTTGGGGTTAGGGTTAGAGTAAGGGTAAGTGTTAGGGTTAGGTTTAGGGTTATGGTTAGGTTTAGGGTAAGGGTTAGGGTAAGGATTGTGGTTAGGGTTAGGGATAGGGTAAGGGTAAGGTTTAGTGTTAGGGTTAGGGTTAGCATTGAGTTTATGGTAAGGGTTAGGGTTAGGGTTACGGTAAGGGTTAGGGTTAGGATAATGGTTAGGGTTATGGTTAAGGTTAGGTTTAGGGTTAGGGTTAGGTTTAGGTTTAGGGTAAGGGTAAGGGTAAGGTTTAGGTTTAGGGTTAGTGTTAGGGTTAGGGTTAGTGTTAGAGTAAGGGTGAGGTTTAGGTTTAGATTTAGGGTTACCATTAAGGTTAGGGTTAGGGTAAGGGTAAGGGTGAGTGTTAGGGTTAGGAGAAGGGTAAGGGTTAGGGTTATGGTTAGGTTTAGGGTTAGGGTAAGGGTTAGGGTTAGGGTTACGGTTAGGTTTTGGGTTAGTATTAGGGTAAGGATAAGGGTTAGGTTTAGGGTTAGGTTTAGGGTTAGGGTTAGGGTAAGGGCTAGAGTTAGAGTTAGTGTTAGGTTTAGGGTTACGTTTAGGATTAGGGTTAGGGTTTGGGTTAGGGGTTAGGGTTAGGATTAGGGGTAGGGTTAGGGTTAGGGTAAGGTTAGGGTTAGGTTTTGGGTAAGAGTAAGGTTTAGGTTTAGGATTAGGGTTAGGTTTAGGGGTAGGGTTAGGGAAAGAGTAAGGGTTAGAGTTAGAATTAGCGTTAGGGTTAGGCTAAGGGTAAGTGTTAGGTGTAGGGTTAGGGTTAAGGTTAGGGTTAGTGTAAGGGTAAGGGTTAGGGTTAGGGTTAGGGTTAGGGTTAGGGTTAGAGTTAGGGGTTAGGGATAGGCTTAGGGTAATGTTTAGGGTTAGGTTTAGGTTGAGGTTAAGGGTTAGGGTTAGGGTTAGGTTTAAGTTTAGTGTTATGGTTAGGGTTAGGGTTAGGGAAGGGGTAAGGATTGGAGTTAGGGTTAGCGTTAGGGTAAGGGTAAGGTTTAGGGTTAGCGTTAGGGTGAGCATTAAGTTCACGGTTAGGGTTAGGGTTAGAGGTAGGGGAAGGGTTAATGTTAGGCTTATGGTTACGGTTAGGGTTAAGGGAGGATTAGGGTTAGGGTAAGGGTTATGGTTATAGTAAGTGTTAGTATTAGGGTTAGTGTTAGGTTAATGCTTAGGGTAAGGGTTAGGGTTAGGTTTAGGGTAAGGGTAAGGTTTAGGGATAAAGCTTAGGGTGAGTTTTAGTGTTAGGGTTAGGGGTTAGGGTTCGGGTTAGGGTTAGGGTTAGGGTAAGGGTTAGGGTTACGTTGGGGTAAAGGTTAAGGTTAGTGTAAGGGTTAGGGTTAGGTTTAGGTTTAGGGTAAGGTTAAGTGTTAGGGTTAGGGTTAGGGTTAGGGTTAGGGTTAGGGTAAGGGTTAGGGTTAGGGTTAGGGTAAGGGTAAGTTTTAGGGTTAGGGTTAGGGTTAGGGTTAGGGTATGGGTAAGAGTTAGGATTAGGGTTAGGGTTAGGGTTAGGGTTAGTGTTGGGGTTAGGGTTAGAGTAAGGGTAAATGTTAGGGTTTGGGTTAGGATTAGGGTTAGGTTTAGGGTAAGCGTAACTGTTAGCGTTAGGGTAAGGGTTACGGTAAGGTTTGGGGTTAGGGTTAGGGTTAGGGTAAGGGTAAGGTTTAGGGTTAGGGTTAGGGGTAGGTTTAGCATCAAGTTTAGGGTAAGGGTAAGGGTTAGGGTTAGGGTAAGGGTTAGGTTTAGGCTTATGGTTAGGGTTAGGGTTAAAGTTGGGTTAGGGTTAGGGTTAGGGTAAGGGTAAGAGTAAGGTTTAGGGTTAGGGTTATGCTTAGGGTTAGGGAAAGGGTAAGGGTTAGGGTTAGGTTTAGGGTAAGGATTAGGTTTAGGGTTAGTGTTAGGGTTAGGGTTAGGGTAAGGGTTAGGGTTAGGGTTAGGTTTAGGGTTAGGGTAAGGGTTAGGGTTAGGTTTAGGGTTAGGTTTAGGTTTAGGGTAAGGGTTAGGGTTTGTATTAGGGTTAGGGTAAGTGTAAGTGTTAGGGTTAGGGTTAGGATTAAGGATAGGGTAAGTGTTAGGGTAACGTTAGGGTTAGGGTTAGGTTTAGGGTTGGGGTTAAGTTTAGGGTTAGGGTTAGGGTAAGGGTAAGGTTTAGGGTTAGGGTTAGGGTTAGGGTAATTGTTAGGGTTAGGGTTAGGGTTTGGGTAAGGGTTATGGTTAGGGTTACGGTTAGGTAAGGGTAAGGGTTAGGGTTAGGGTTAGGGTTAGGTTAGGGTTAGGGTAAGGGTAAGGGTAAGGGTTAGTTATATAGTTAGGGTTAGGGTTAGGGTAACGGTTAGTGTTAGGGTTAGGGTAAGGGTAAGGTTTAGGGTTAGGGTTAGGGTAAGGGTAAGGGTAAGGGTTAGGGTTAGGGTTAGGTTTAGGGTAAGGGTGACGGTTAGGATTAAGGTTAGGGTTAGGGTTAATTTAGGGTTAGGGTTAGGATAGGGGTTAGGGTAAGGGTTAGGGTTCGTTTTTGGTTTAGGGTTAGGGTAAGAGAAAGGGTTAGGTGTAGGGTTAGGGTTAGGGTTAGAGATAGGGTCAGGTTTAGGGTTAGGGTTAGGGTTAGGGTTAATGTTAGGGTAAGTGTAAGGGTTTGGGTTAGGGTTAGGGTTAGGGTATGGGTTAGGGTTAGGGTTAGGGTTAGGGTTAGCATTTGGGTTAGGGATAGAGATAGGGTAAGGATAAGGGTTAGGGTTAGGGTAAGGGTAAGGAGGAGGGTTAGGGTTAGGGTTAGGGTTAGGTTTAGTGTTGGGGTAAGTGTAAGTGTTAGGGTTAAGGTTAGGGTTAGAGTAAGGGTTAGGGTTAGGGTTAGTGTTAGGGTAGGTATTAGGGTAAGGGTAACTGTAAGCGTAGTGTTAGATTTAGGATAAGGGTAAGGATTAGGGTTAGGTTTAGTGTTGGGGTTAGAGGTTAGGGTTAAGGTTAGGGTTAGGGAGAGGCTTAGGTTTAGGGTTAGGGTTAGGGTAAGTTTAAGTGTTAGGGTTAGGTTTAGGGTTAGGGTTAGTGTTAGGTTTAGGGTTAGGGTTAGGGTAAGGGCAAGGGTTAGGGTTAGGGTTAGGGTTAAGTTTAGGGTCAGTGCTAGGTTTAGTGTTAAGGTTAGGGTTAGGGTTAGGGTTAGGGTAAGGGTTAGGTTTAGGGTTAGAATAAGGGTTAGGGTTAGGTTTAGAGTTAGGGTAAGGGTTAGGTTTAGGGTTAGAATAAGGGTTAGGGTTAGGTTTAGAGTTAGGGTTAGGGTTAGAGTTACGTTGAGGGTTAGAGTTATGGGTTAGGCTTAGGGTTAGGGTTAGGGTAAGGGTTAGGATTAGGGTTAGGGTAAGGGTTAGGGTTATTGTTAGTTTAAGGGTGAGGGTGAGGGTTAGGGTTAGGGTTAGGTTTAGGGTTAGGGTTAGGGATAGGATAAGGGTAAGGGTTAGGGTTATGGTTAGGGTTAGGGTTAGGTTTAGGGTTAGGGTTAGGGTTAGGGTAAGGGTTAGGGTTAGGGTTAGGGTTAGGGTTAGGTTTGGTGTTGGGTTTAAGGTTAGGGTTAGGTTTAGGTTTAGGGTTAGGATTTGGGTTATGGTTATGGTTATGGTTAGGGTTAGGGTTATGGTTAGGGTTATGGTTAGGGTTATGGTTAGGGTTAGGTTTAGGGTTAGGTTTAGGTTTAGTGTTGGGTTTAAGGTTAGGATTAGGGTTAGGGTTAGGGTAAGGGTAAGGGTTAGGTTTAGGGTAAGGGTTAGGTTTAGGGTTAGGGTAGGGATTAGGGTAATTGTAAGTGTTATGGTTAGGGTTAGGATTAGGGTAAGGGTAAGGGGTTAGGGTTAGATTTAGGGAAGGGGTTAGGGTTAGTGTTAGGGTTAGGTTAAGGGTTAGGGTTAGGGTTAGGGTAAGGGTAACTGTTAGGGTTAGGGTTAGGGTTAGGTTTAGGGTTAGGGTTAGGGTTATCGTTAGGGTAAGGGTAAGGGTTAGGGTTAGTGTTAAGGTAAGGGTCAGGGTTAGGGTTAGGGTTAGGGTTAGGTTTAGGGTAAGGGTTAGGGTAAGGGGTTAGGGTTAGGGTTAGGGTTAGGGTAAGGGTTAGGTGTTAGGGTTAGGTTTAGGGTAAGGGTTAGGGTTAGGGTTAGGGTTAGGGTTAGGGTAAGGGTAAGTGTTAGGGTTAGGGTTAGGTTTAAGGTTAGGGTAAGTGTTAGGGTAACATTAGGGTTAGGGTTAGGTTTAGGGTTGGGGTTAAGTTTAGGGTTAGGGTTAGGGTTAGGGTTAGGGTAAGGGTTAGGCTTAGGTTTATGGTTAGGTAAGGATAAGGGTTAGGGTTAGGGTTAGGGTTAGGTTTAGGTTAGGGTAAGGGTAAGGGTAAAGTTTAGGTTTAGAGTTAGGTTTAGGGTTAGGGTAAGGGTTAGTGTTAGGGTTAGGGGAAGGGTAAGGTTTAGGGTTAGGGTTAGGGTTAGGGTTAGGGTAAGGGTAAGGGTAAGAGTTAGGGTTAGGGTTAGGTTTATGGTAAGTGTGAGTGTTAGGGTTAAGGTTAGGGTTAGGGTTAGGGTTAGGGTTAGGTTTAGGGTTAGATTAAGGGTAAGGGTTAGGGTTAGGTTTAGGTTTAGGGTTAGTTTAAGGGAAAGGGTAAGGGTTAGGTTTAGAGTTACGGTTAGGTTTAGGGTTAGGGTTATGGTTAGGGTTAGGGTAAGGATAAGGTTTAGGGTTAGGGTTAGGGTTAGTGTAAGGGTTAGGGTTAAGGTTAGGGTTAGGGTTAGGGTTAGGGTTAGGGTAAGGGTAAGGTTAGGGTTAGGTTTAGGGTTAGGTTTAGGGTAAGGGTAAGGGTTAGGTTTAAGGTTAGGGTTAGGGTTAGGGATAGGGTTAGGGTTAGGGTTTGGGTAAGGATAAGGGATACGGTTGGGGCTATTGTTAAGGTTAGGGTTAGGGTGAAGGTAAGGGTAAGGGTTAGGTTTAGGTTTAGGGTTTGGGTTAGGGTAAGGGTTAGCGTTATTGTTAGTTTAAGGGTAAGGGTTATGGTTAGGGTTAGGGTTAGGTCTAGGGTTAGGGTTAGGGTTAGGGTAAGGGTTAGGTTTAGGGTTAGAGTAAGGGTTAGGGTTAGGTTTAGAGTTAGGGTTAGGGTTAGAGTTACGTTGAGGGTTAGTGTTATGGGTTAGGCTTAGGGTTAGGGTTAGGGTAAGGGTTAGGATTAGGATTAGGGTAAGGGTTAGGGTTATTGTTAGTTTAAGGGTGAGGGTTAGGGTTAGGGTTAGGGTTAGGTTTAGGGTTAGGGTTAGGGTTAGGGATAGGATAAGGGTAAGGGTTAGGGTTATGGTTAGGGTTAGGGTTAGGGTTAGGGTTAGGGTTAGGGTAAGTGTAAGGGTTAGGTTTAGGATTAGCATTAGGGTTAAGTTTAGGGTTAGGGTTAGGGTAAGGGTAAGGTTTAGGTTTAGGGTTAGGGTTAGGGTAGGGTAAGGGTTAGGGTTAGGGTTAGGGTAAGGGTAACGTTTAGGATTAAGGTTCAGGTGAGGTTTAGGGGTTAGGGTTTGGGTTAGGGTAAGGGTTAGGGTTAGGTTGGTGTAAGGGTTAGGGTAAGGGTTAGGGTTAGGGTTAGGTTTAGGGTAAGGGTAAGTGTTAGGGTTAGAGTTAGGGTTATGGTTAGGGTAAGGGTTAGGGTTAGGGTTAGGTTAAGGGTAAGTGTTAGTTTTAGGGGTAGAGTTAGGGTTAGGGTTAGGTTAAGGGTAAGGGTAAGGGTTAGGGATAGGGTTAGGTTCAGGGTTAGTTTTGGGGTTAGGGTTAGACTAAGGGTAAGTGTTAGGGTTATGTTTAGGGTTATGGTTAGGTTTAGGGTAAGGGTTAGGGTAAGGATTGGGGTTAGGGTTAGGGCTAGGGTAAGGGTAAGTTTTAGGGTTAGGGTTAGGGTTAGCATTAATTTTAGGGTAAGGGTTAGGGTTAGGGTTACGGTAAGGGTTAGGGTTAGGATTATGGTTAGGTTTAGGGTTAAGTTTAGGTTGTGGGTTAGGGTTAGGTTTAGGGTAAGGGTTACAGTTAGGGTAATGTGAGGTTTAGCTTTAGGTTTAGGGTTACCATTAAGGTTACGGTTAGGGCAAGGGTAAGGGTGAGTGTTAGGGTAAGGGGAAGGGTAAGGGTTAGGGTTATGGTTAGGTTTAGGGTTAGGGTAAGGGTTAGGGTTAGGGTTACGGTTAGGTTTAGGGTTAGTGTTAGGGTAAGCGTAAGGGTTAGGTTTAGGGTTAGGTTTAGGGCTAGGGTTAGGGTAAGGGTTAGGGTTAGGGTTAGTGTTAGGTTTAGGGTTATGTTTAGGATTATGGTTAGGGTTAGGGATTAGTGTTAGGATTATGGGTAGGGTTAGGGTTAGGGTAAGGTTAGGGTTAGGTTTTGGGTAAGAGTAAGGTTTACTTTTAGGATTAGGATTAGGTTTAGGGTTAGGGTTAGGGAAAGAGTAAGCGTTAGGGTTAGAATTAGCGTTAGGGTTAGGCTAAGGGAAAGTGTTAGCGGTAGGGTTAGGGTTAAGGTTAGGGTTAGGCTATGGGTAAGGGTTAGGGTTAGGGTTAGGGTTAGAGTTAGGGGTTAGGGTTAGGCTTAAGGTTATGTTTAGGGTTAGGTTTAGGGTAAGGTTAAGGGTTAGGGTTAGGGTTAGGTTTAAGTTTAGTGTTACGGTTAGGGTTAGAATTAGCGAAGGGGTAAGGATTTGAGTTAGCGTTAGGGTTAGGGTAAGGGTAAGGGTTAGGGTTAGGGTTAGGGTGAGCATTAAGTTCACGGTTAGGGTTAGGGTTAGAGTTAGGGGAAGGGTTAATGTTAGGTTTATGCGTAGGGTAAGGTTAAGGGTTAGGTTTAGGATTAGGGTTAGGGTACTGTAAGGGTTACGGTTAGGGTTAGGGTTAGGGTAAGGGTAAGGTTTAGGGATAAAGGTTAGGGTGAGTTTTAGTGTTAGGGTTAGGGGTTAGGGTTCGGGTTAGGGTTAGGGTTAGGGTAAGGGTTAGGGTTAGGTTGGGGTAAAGGTTAAGGTTAGGGTAAGGGTTAGGGTTAGGGTTAGGTTTAGGGTAAGGGTAAGTGTTAGGGTTTGGGTTAGGGTTAGGGTTAGGGTAAGGGTAAGGGTTAGGATTAGGGTTAGGGTTAGGGTTAGGGTTAGGGTTAGTGTTGGGGTTAGGGTTAGAGTAAGGGTAAGTGTTAGGGTTTGGGTTAGGGTTATGGTTAGGTTTAGTGTAAGCGTAAGTGTTAGGGTTAGGGTAAGGGTTAGGGTAAGGATTGGGGTTAGGGTTAGGGTTAGGGTAAGGGTAAGGTTTAGGGTTAGGGTTAGGGTTAGGGTTAGCATCAACTTTAGGGTAAGGGTTAGGGTTAGGGTTAGGGTAAGGGTTACGTTTAGGCTTATGGTTATGGTTAGGGTTAAGGTTGGGTTAGAGTTAGGGTTAGGGTTAGGGAAAGGGTAAGGTTTAGGGTTAGGGTTAGGGTTAGGGTAAGGATTAGGGTTAGGGTTAGTGTTATGGTAAGGGTTAGGTTTAGGTTTAGGGTTAGGGTTAGCATTAAGTTTAGGGTTAGGGTTAGGGTAAGGGTAAGGGTTAGTGTTAGGGTTAGGGTAAGGCTTAGGGTTAGGGTAAGGGTTAGTGTTAGGTATAGGTTTAGGGTTATGTTTAGGGTAAGGGTTAGGGTTTGTGTTAGGGTTAGGGTAAGGGTAAGTGTTAGGGTTAGGGTTAAGGTTAGGGTAAGTGTTAGGTTAACGTTAGGGTTAGGGTTAGGTTTAGGGTTGGGGTTAAGTTTAGGGTTAGGGTTAGGGTAAGGGTAAGGTTTAGGGTTAGGGTTAGGGTTAGGTTAAGTGTTAGGGTTAGGGTTAGGGTTAGGGTAAAGGTTAGGGTTAGGGTTACGGTTAGGTAAGGGTAAGGGTTAGGGTTAGGGTTAGGGTTAGGTTTAGGGTTAGGGTAAGGGTAAGGGTAAGGGTTAGTTTTAGAATTAGGGTTAGGGTTAGGGTAAGGGTTAGTGTTAGGGTTACAGTAAGGTAAGGTTTCGGTTTAGGGTTAGGGTTAGGGTAAGGGTAAGTGTAAGGGTTAGGGTTAGGTTAGGTTTAGGGTTAGGGTGAGGGTTAGGGTTAAGGTTAGGGTTAGGGTTAGGTTTAGGGTTAGGGTTAGTGTTAGGGTAAGGATAAGGTTTAGGGTTAGGTTTAGGTTTAGGGTTAGGGTAAGGGAAAGGGTAAGGGTTAGGTTTAGGGTTACGGTTAGGTTTAGGATTAGGGTTAGGGCTAGGGTTAGGGTAAGGATAAGGGTTAGGGTTAGGGTTAGTGTTAGGGTAAGGGTTAGGGTTAAGGTTAGGTTTAGGGTTACCGTTAGGGTTAGGGTAAGGTTAAAGGTTAGGGTTAGGCTTAGGGTTATGTTTAGGGTAAGGGTAAGGGTTAGGTGTAGGGTTAAGGTTAGGGTTAGGGATAGGGTCAGGTTTAGGGTTAGGGTTAGGGTTAGGGTTAGGGTTAGGGTTAATGTTAGGGTAAGTGTAAGGGTTTGGGTTAGGGTTAGGTTTAGGGTTAGGGTAAGGTTTAGGGATAGGGTTGGGGTTAGCGTTTGAGTTAGGGTTAGTGTAGGGTTTAGCGTTAGGGTTAGAGTTAGGGTTAGGGTAGGGTAAAGGTAAGGGTTAGGGTTAGGGATAGGGTTAGGTGTTAGGATTAGGTTTAGGGTAAGGGTTAGGGTTAAGTTTAGTGTCAGGGTAAGCGTAAGGGTTAGGGTTAAGGTTAGGTTTAGTGACAGGGTAAGCGTAAGGGTTAGGGTTATGGTTAGGGTTAGGTTTAGGTTTAGTGTTAGTGTAAGCGTAAGGGTTAGGGTTAAGGTTAGGGTTAGGGTAAGGGTTAGGGTTAGGGTTAGCGTTAGGGTAGGGGTTAGGGTTAGGGTAACTGTTAGAGTTAGTGTTAGATTTAGGATAAGGGTAAGGATTAGGGTTAGGTTTAGTGTTAGGGTTAGAGGTTAGGGTTAAGGTTAGGGTTAGGGAGAGGCTTAGGTTTAGGGTTACGGTTAGGGTAAGGGTAAGTGTTAGGTTTAGGTTTAGGGTTAGGGTTAGTGTTAGGTTTAGGGTTAGGTTAGGGTAAGGGCAAGGGTTATGGTTAGGGTTAGGGTTAAGTTTAGAGTCAGGGTTATGGTTAAGGTTAAGTTTAGGGTTAGGGTTAGGGTTAGGGTAAGGGTTAGGTTTAGGGTTAGGGTAAGGGTTAGGGTTAGGGTTAGAGTTAGGGTTAGGGTTAGAGTTACGTTGAGGGTTACTGTTATGGGTTAGGGTTAGGGTTAGTGTTAGGGTAAGGGTTAGGATTAGGGTTAGGGTAAGTGTTAGGGTTATTGTTAGTTTAAGGGTGAGGGTTAGGGTTAGGGTTAGGGTTAGGTTTAGGGTTAGGGTTAGGGATAGGGTGAGGGTGAGTGTTAGGGTAAGGGTTAGGGTTAGGGTTAGGGTTAGCATTAGGGTTAAGTTTAGGGTTAGGGTTAGGGTAAGGGTAAGGTTTAGGTTTAGGGTTAGGGTTAGGGTAGGGTAAGGGTTAGGGTTAGGGTTAGGGTAAGGGTAACGTTTAGGATTAAGGTTCAGGTGAGGTTTAGGGGTTAGGGTTTGGGTTAGGGTAAGGGTTAGGGTTAGGTTGGTGTAAGGGTTAGGGTAAGGGTTAGGGTTAGGGTTAGGTTTAGGGTAAGGGTAAGTGTTAGGGTTAGAGTTAGGGTTATGGTTAGGGTAAGGGTTAGGGTTAGGGTTAGGTTAAGGGTAAGTGTTAGTTTTAGGGGTAGAGTTAGGGTTAGGGTTAGGTTAAGGGTAAGGGTAAGGGTTAGGGATAGGGTTAGGTTCAGGGTTAGTTTTGGGGTTAGGGTTAGACTAAGGGTAAGTGTTAGGGTTATGTTTAGGGTTATGGTTAGGTTTAGGGTAAGGGTTAGGGTAAGGATTGGGGTTAGGGTTAGGGCTAGGGTAAGGGTAAGTTTTAGGGTTAGGGTTAGGGTTAGCATTAATTTTAGGGTAAGGGTTAGGGTTAGGGTTACGGTAAGGGTTAGGGTTAGGATTATGGTTAGGTTTAGGGTTAAGTTTAGGTTGTGGGTTAGGGTTAGGTTTAGGGTAAGGGTTACAGTTAGGGTAATGTGAGGTTTAGCTTTAGGTTTAGGGTTACCATTAAGGTTACGGTTAGGGCAAGGGTAAGGGTGAGTGTTAGGGTAAGGGGAAGGGTAAGGGTTAGGGTTATGGTTAGGTTTAGGGTTAGGGTAAGGGTTAGGGTTAGGGTTACGGTTAGGTTTAGGGTTAGTGTTAGGGTAAGCGTAAGGGTTAGGTTTAGGGTTAGGTTTAGGGCTAGGGTTAGGGTAAGGGTTAGGGTTAGGGTTAGTGTTAGGTTTAGGGTTATGTTTAGGATTATGGTTAGGGTTAGGGATTAGTGTTAGGATTATGGGTAGGGTTAGGGTTAGGGTAAGGTTAGGGTTAGGTTTTGGGTAAGAGTAAGGTTTACTTTTAGGATTAGGATTAGGTTTAGGGTTAGGGTTAGGGAAAGAGTAAGCGTTAGGGTTAGAATTAGCGTTAGGGTTAGGCTAAGGGAAAGTGTTAGCGGTAGGGTTAGGGTTAAGGTTAGGGTTAGGCTATGGGTAAGGGTTAGGGTTAGGGTTAGGGTTAGAGTTAGGGGTTAGGGTTAGGCTTAAGGTTATGTTTAGGGTTAGGTTTAGGGTAAGGTTAAGGGTTAGGGTTAGGGTTAGGTTTAAGTTTAGTGTTACGGTTAGGGTTAGAATTAGCGAAGGGGTAAGGATTTGAGTTAGCGTTAGGGTTAGGGTAAGGGTAAGGGTTAGGGTTAGGGTTAGGGTGAGCATTAAGTTCACGGTTAGGGTTAGGGTTAGAGTTAGGGGAAGGGTTAATGTTAGGTTTATGCGTAGGGTAAGGTTAAGGGTTAGGTTTAGGATTAGGGTTAGGGTACTGTAAGGGTTACGGTTAGGGTTAGGGTTAGGGTAAGGGTAAGGTTTAGGGATAAAGGTTAGGGTGAGTTTTAGTGTTAGGGTTAGGGGTTAGGGTTCGGGTTAGGGTTAGGGTTAGGGTAAGGGTTAGGGTTAGGTTGGGGTAAAGGTTAAGGTTAGGGTAAGGGTTAGGGTTAGGGTTAGGTTTAGGGTAAGGGTAAGTGTTAGGGTTTGGGTTAGGGTTAGGGTTAGGGTAAGGGTAAGGGTTAGGATTAGGGTTAGGGTTAGGGTTAGGGTTAGGGTTAGTGTTGGGGTTAGGGTTAGAGTAAGGGTAAGTGTTAGGGTTTGGGTTAGGGTTATGGTTAGGTTTAGTGTAAGCGTAAGTGTTAGGGTTAGGGTAAGGGTTAGGGTAAGGATTGGGGTTAGGGTTAGGGTTAGGGTAAGGGTAAGGTTTAGGGTTAGGGTTAGGGTTAGGGTTAGCATCAACTTTAGGGTAAGGGTTAGGGTTAGGGTTAGGGTAAGGGTTACGTTTAGGCTTATGGTTATGGTTAGGGTTAAGGTTGGGTTAGAGTTAGGGTTAGGGTTAGGGAAAGGGTAAGGTTTAGGGTTAGGGTTAGGGTTAGGGTAAGGATTAGGGTTAGGGTTAGTGTTATGGTAAGGGTTAGGTTTAGGTTTAGGGTTAGGGTTAGCATTAAGTTTAGGGTTAGGGTTAGGGTAAGGGTAAGGGTTAGTGTTAGGGTTAGGGTAAGGCTTAGGGTTAGGGTAAGGGTTAGTGTTAGGTATAGGTTTAGGGTTATGTTTAGGGTAAGGGTTAGGGTTTGTGTTAGGGTTAGGGTAAGGGTAAGTGTTAGGGTTAGGGTTAAGGTTAGGGTAAGTGTTAGGTTAACGTTAGGGTTAGGGTTAGGTTTAGGGTTGGGGTTAAGTTTAGGGTTAGGGTTAGGGTAAGGGTAAGGTTTAGGGTTAGGGTTAGGGTTAGGTTAAGTGTTAGGGTTAGGGTTAGGGTTAGGGTAAAGGTTAGGGTTAGGGTTACGGTTAGGTAAGGGTAAGGGTTAGGGTTAGGGTTAGGGTTAGGTTTAGGGTTAGGGTAAGGGTAAGGGTAAGGGTTAGTTTTAGAATTAGGGTTAGGGTTAGGGTAAGGGTTAGTGTTAGGGTTACAGTAAGGTAAGGTTTCGGTTTAGGGTTAGGGTTAGGGTAAGGGTAAGTGTAAGGGTTAGGGTTAGGTTAGGTTTAGGGTTAGGGTGAGGGTTAGGGTTAAGGTTAGGGTTAGGGTTAGGTTTAGGGTTAGGGTTAGTGTTAGGGTAAGGATAAGGTTTAGGGTTAGGTTTAGGTTTAGGGTTAGGGTAAGGGAAAGGGTAAGGGTTAGGTTTAGGGTTACGGTTAGGTTTAGGATTAGGGTTAGGGCTAGGGTTAGGGTAAGGATAAGGGTTAGGGTTAGGGTTAGTGTTAGGGTAAGGGTTAGGGTTAAGGTTAGGTTTAGGGTTACCGTTAGGGTTAGGGTAAGGTTAAAGGTTAGGGTTAGGCTTAGGGTTATGTTTAGGGTAAGGGTAAGGGTTAGGTGTAGGGTTAAGGTTAGGGTTAGGGATAGGGTCAGGTTTAGGGTTAGGGTTAGGGTTAGGGTTAGGGTTAGGGTTAATGTTAGGGTAAGTGTAAGGGTTTGGGTTAGGGTTAGGTTTAGGGTTAGGGTAAGGTTTAGGGATAGGGTTGGGGTTAGCGTTTGAGTTAGGGTTAGTGTAGGGTTTAGCGTTAGGGTTAGAGTTAGGGTTAGGGTAGGGTAAAGGTAAGGGTTAGGGTTAGGGATAGGGTTAGGTGTTAGGATTAGGTTTAGGGTAAGGGTTAGGGTTAAGTTTAGTGTCAGGGTAAGCGTAAGGGTTAGGGTTAAGGTTAGGTTTAGTGACAGGGTAAGCGTAAGGGTTAGGGTTATGGTTAGGGTTAGGTTTAGGTTTAGTGTTAGTGTAAGCGTAAGGGTTAGGGTTAAGGTTAGGGTTAGGGTAAGGGTTAGGGTTAGGGTTAGCGTTAGGGTAGGGGTTAGGGTTAGGGTAACTGTTAGAGTTAGTGTTAGATTTAGGATAAGGGTAAGGATTAGGGTTAGGTTTAGTGTTAGGGTTAGAGGTTAGGGTTAAGGTTAGGGTTAGGGAGAGGCTTAGGTTTAGGGTTACGGTTAGGGTAAGGGTAAGTGTTAGGTTTAGGTTTAGGGTTAGGGTTAGTGTTAGGTTTAGGGTTAGGTTAGGGTAAGGGCAAGGGTTATGGTTAGGGTTAGGGTTAAGTTTAGAGTCAGGGTTATGGTTAAGGTTAAGTTTAGGGTTAGGGTTAGGGTTAGGGTAAGGGTTAGGTTTAGGGTTAGGGTAAGGGTTAGGGTTAGGGTTAGAGTTAGGGTTAGGGTTAGAGTTACGTTGAGGGTTACTGTTATGGGTTAGGGTTAGGGTTAGTGTTAGGGTAAGGGTTAGGATTAGGGTTAGGGTAAGTGTTAGGGTTATTGTTAGTTTAAGGGTGAGGGTTAGGGTTAGGGTTAGGGTTAGGTTTAGGGTTAGGGTTAGGGATAGGGTGAGGGTGAGTGTTAGGGTAAGGGTTAGGGTTAGGGTTAGGGTTAGCATTAGGGTTAAGTTTAGGGTTAGGGTTAGGGTAAGGGTAAGGTTTAGGTTTAGGGTTAGGGTTAGGGTAGGGTAAGGGTTAGGGTTAGGGTTAGGGTAAGGGTAACGTTTAGGATTAAGGTTCAGGTGAGGTTTAGGGGTTAGGGTTTGGGTTAGGGTAAGGGTTAGGGTTAGGTTGGTGTAAGGGTTAGGGTAAGGGTTAGGGTTAGGGTTAGGTTTAGGGTAAGGGTAAGTGTTAGGGTTAGAGTTAGGGTTATGGTTAGGGTAAGGGTTAGGGTTAGGGTTAGGTTAAGGGTAAGTGTTAGTTTTAGGGGTAGAGTTAGGGTTAGGGTTAGGTTAAGGGTAAGGGTAAGGGTTAGGGATAGGGTTAGGTTCAGGGTTAGTTTTGGGGTTAGGGTTAGACTAAGGGTAAGTGTTAGGGTTATGTTTAGGGTTATGGTTAGGTTTAGGGTAAGGGTTAGGGTAAGGATTGGGGTTAGGGTTAGGGCTAGGGTAAGGGTAAGTTTTAGGGTTAGGGTTAGGGTTAGCATTAATTTTAGGGTAAGGGTTAGGGTTAGGGTTACGGTAAGGGTTAGGGTTAGGATTATGGTTAGGTTTAGGGTTAAGTTTAGGTTGTGGGTTAGGGTTAGGTTTAGGGTAAGGGTTACAGTTAGGGTAATGTGAGGTTTAGCTTTAGGTTTAGGGTTACCATTAAGGTTACGGTTAGGGCAAGGGTAAGGGTGAGTGTTAGGGTAAGGGGAAGGGTAAGGGTTAGGGTTATGGTTAGGTTTAGGGTTAGGGTAAGGGTTAGGGTTAGGGTTACGGTTAGGTTTAGGGTTAGTGTTAGGGTAAGCGTAAGGGTTAGGTTTAGGGTTAGGTTTAGGGCTAGGGTTAGGGTAAGGGTTAGGGTTAGGGTTAGTGTTAGGTTTAGGGTTATGTTTAGGATTATGGTTAGGGTTAGGGATTAGTGTTAGGATTATGGGTAGGGTTAGGGTTAGGGTAAGGTTAGGGTTAGGTTTTGGGTAAGAGTAAGGTTTACTTTTAGGATTAGGATTAGGTTTAGGGTTAGGGTTAGGGAAAGAGTAAGCGTTAGGGTTAGAATTAGCGTTAGGGTTAGGCTAAGGGAAAGTGTTAGCGGTAGGGTTAGGGTTAAGGTTAGGGTTAGGCTATGGGTAAGGGTTAGGGTTAGGGTTAGGGTTAGAGTTAGGGGTTAGGGTTAGGCTTAAGGTTATGTTTAGGGTTAGGTTTAGGGTAAGGTTAAGGGTTAGGGTTAGGGTTAGGTTTAAGTTTAGTGTTACGGTTAGGGTTAGAATTAGCGAAGGGGTAAGGATTTGAGTTAGCGTTAGGGTTAGGGTAAGGGTAAGGGTTAGGGTTAGGGTTAGGGTGAGCATTAAGTTCACGGTTAGGGTTAGGGTTAGAGTTAGGGGAAGGGTTAATGTTAGGTTTATGCGTAGGGTAAGGTTAAGGGTTAGGTTTAGGATTAGGGTTAGGGTACTGTAAGGGTTACGGTTAGGGTTAGGGTTAGGGTAAGGGTAAGGTTTAGGGATAAAGGTTAGGGTGAGTTTTAGTGTTAGGGTTAGGGGTTAGGGTTCGGGTTAGGGTTAGGGTTAGGGTAAGGGTTAGGGTTAGGTTGGGGTAAAGGTTAAGGTTAGGGTAAGGGTTAGGGTTAGGGTTAGGTTTAGGGTAAGGGTAAGTGTTAGGGTTTGGGTTAGGGTTAGGGTTAGGGTAAGGGTAAGGGTTAGGATTAGGGTTAGGGTTAGGGTTAGGGTTAGGGTTAGTGTTGGGGTTAGGGTTAGAGTAAGGGTAAGTGTTAGGGTTTGGGTTAGGGTTATGGTTAGGTTTAGTGTAAGCGTAAGTGTTAGGGTTAGGGTAAGGGTTAGGGTAAGGATTGGGGTTAGGGTTAGGGTTAGGGTAAGGGTAAGGTTTAGGGTTAGGGTTAGGGTTAGGGTTAGCATCAACTTTAGGGTAAGGGTTAGGGTTAGGGTTAGGGTAAGGGTTACGTTTAGGCTTATGGTTATGGTTAGGGTTAAGGTTGGGTTAGAGTTAGGGTTAGGGTTAGGGAAAGGGTAAGGTTTAGGGTTAGGGTTAGGGTTAGGGTAAGGATTAGGGTTAGGGTTAGTGTTATGGTAAGGGTTAGGTTTAGGTTTAGGGTTAGGGTTAGCATTAAGTTTAGGGTTAGGGTTAGGGTAAGGGTAAGGGTTAGTGTTAGGGTTAGGGTAAGGCTTAGGGTTAGGGTAAGGGTTAGTGTTAGGTATAGGTTTAGGGTTATGTTTAGGGTAAGGGTTAGGGTTTGTGTTAGGGTTAGGGTAAGGGTAAGTGTTAGGGTTAGGGTTAAGGTTAGGGTAAGTGTTAGGTTAACGTTAGGGTTAGGGTTAGGTTTAGGGTTGGGGTTAAGTTTAGGGTTAGGGTTAGGGTAAGGGTAAGGTTTAGGGTTAG
The DNA here is from genome assembly GCA_024803745.1 of Megascapheus bottae. Lineage (NCBI taxonomy): Eukaryota > Metazoa > Chordata > Mammalia > Rodentia > Geomyidae > Megascapheus > Megascapheus bottae. The sequence continues at coordinate 33,724 of JANJXV010000867.1, read as the reverse complement.
GGTTAGGGTTAGGTTAAGTGTTAGGGTTAGGGTTAGGGTTAGGGTAAAGGTTAGGGTTAGGGTTACGGTTAGGTAAGGGTAAGGGTTAGGGTTAGGGTTAGGGTTAGGTTTAGGGTTAGGGTAAGGGTAAGGGTAAGGGTTAGTTTTAGAATTAGGGTTAGGGTTAGGGTAAGGGTTAGTGTTAGGGTTACAGTAAGGTAAGGTTTCGGTTTAGGGTTAGGGTTAGGGTAAGGGTAAGTGTAAGGGTTAGGGTTAGGTTAGGTTTAGGGTTAGGGTGAGGGTTAGGGTTAAGGTTAGGGTTAGGGTTAGGTTTAGGGTTAGGGTTAGTGTTAGGGTAAGGATAAGGTTTAGGGTTAGGTTTAGGTTTAGGGTTAGGGTAAGGGAAAGGGTAAGGGTTAGGTTTAGGGTTACGGTTAGGTTTAGGATTAGGGTTAGGGCTAGGGTTAGGGTAAGGATAAGGGTTAGGGTTAGGGTTAGTGTTAGGGTAAGGGTTAGGGTTAAGGTTAGGTTTAGGGTTACCGTTAGGGTTAGGGTAAGGTTAAAGGTTAGGGTTAGCCTTAGGGTTATGTTTAGGGTAAGGGTAAGGGTTAGGTGTAGGGTTAAGGTTAGGGTTAGGGATAGGGTCAGGTTTAGGGTTAGGGTTAGGGTTAGGGTTAGGGTTAGGGTTAATGTTAGGGTAAGTGTAAGGGTTTGGGTTAGGGTTAGGTTTAGGGTTAGGGTAAGGTTTAGGGATAGGGTTGGGGTTAGCGTTTGAGTTAGGGTTAGTGTAGGGTTTAGCGTTAGGGTTAGAGTTAGGGTTAGGGTAGGGTAAAGGTAAGGGTTAGGGTTAGGGATAGGGTTAGGTGTTAGGATTAGGTTTAGGGTAAGGGTTAGGGTTAAGTTTAGTGTCAGGGTAAGCGTAAGGGTTAGGGTTAAGGTTAGGTTTAGTGACAGGGTAAGCGTAAGGGTTAGGGTTATGGTTAGGGTTAGGTTTAGGTTTAGTGTTAGTGTAAGCGTAAGGGTTAGGGTTAAGGTTAGGGTTAGGGTAAGGGTTAGGGTTAGGGTTAGCGTTAGGGTAGGGGTTAGGGTTAGGGTAACTGTTAGAGTTAGTGTTAGATTTAGGATAAGGGTAAGGATTAGGGTTAGGTTTAGTGTTAGGGTTAGAGGTTAGGGTTAAGGTTAGGGTTAGGGAGAGGCTTAGGTTTAGGGTTACGGTTAGGGTAAGGGTAAGTGTTAGGTTTAGGTTTAGGGTTAGGGTTAGTGTTAGGTTTAGGGTTAGGTTAGGGTAAGGGCAAGGGTTATGGTTAGGGTTAGGGTTAAGTTTAGAGTCAGGGTTATGGTTAAGGTTAAGTTTAGGGTTAGGGTTAGGGTTAGGGTAAGGGTTAGGTTTAGGGTTAGGGTAAGGGTTAGGGTTAGGGTTAGAGTTAGGGTTAGGGTTAGAGTTACGTTGAGGGTTACTGTTATGGGTTAGGGTTAGGGTTAGTGTTAGGGTAAGGGTTAGGATTAGGGTTAGGGTAAGTGTTAGGGTTATTGTTAGTTTAAGGGTGAGGGTTAGGGTTAGGGTTAGGGTTAGGTTTAGGGTTAGGGTTAGGGATAGGGTGAGGGTGAGTGTTAGGGTAAGGGTTAGGGTTAGGGTTAGGGTTAGGGTTAGGGTTACGGTTAGGGTAAGTGTAAGGGTTAGGTTTAGGATTAGCGTTAGGGTTAAGTTTAGGGTTAGGGTTAGGGTAAGGGTAGGGGTTAGGGTTAGGGTTATGGTTCGGTTTAGTGTTGGGTTTAAGGTTAGGGGTACGTTTAGGGTTAGGGTTTGTATTAGGGTTATGGTTATGGTTAGGGTTAGGGTTAGGGTTAGAGTTAGGGTTATGGTTTGGGTTAGGGTTAGGGTTAGGTTTAGGTTTAGGTTTAGTGTTGGGTTTAAGGTTAGGGTTAGGGTTAGGGTTAGGGTAAGGGTAAGGGTTAGGGTTAGGGTTAGGGTTACGGTAGGGGTTAGGGTAAGGGTAAGATTTAGGGTTAGGTTTAGGATTAGGGTAAAGGTAAGGGGTTAGGGTTAGGTTTAGATTTAGGGTAAGGGGTTAGGGTTAGTGTTAGTATTGGGTTAAGGGTTAGGGTTAGGGTAAGGGTAAGTGTTATGGTTACTGTTAGGGTTAGGGTTAGGTTAGGGTTAGGCTTAGGGTAATCGTTAGGGTAAGGGTAAGGGTTAGGGTTAGGGTTAAGGTAAGGGTCAGGGTTAGGGTTAGGGTTAGGGTTAGGTTTAGGGTAAGGGTTAGGGTTAGATTTAGGGTAAGGGTTAGAGGTTATGGTTAGGGGTAGTGTAAGGTTTGGGGTTGGGGTTAGGGTTAGGGTAAGGGTAAGGGTTAGGGTTAGGTTTAGGATTAGCATTAAGTTTAGGATGAGGGTTAGGGTTAGGGTTAGGGTAAGTGTAGGGTTAGGCTTCTGGTTAGGGTTAGGGTTAAGGTAGGGTTAGGGTTAGGGTTAGGGTTAACGTAAGGGTAAGGGTTAAGGTTAGGGTTAGGATTAGCGTTTCAGTAGGGTTAGGGTTGGTTTTACGGTTAGGTTTAGGGTTAGGGTTAGGGTAAGGGTAAGGGTTAGGGTTAGGGGATAGGGTTAGGGTTAGGTATAGGTTTAGGGTAAGGGTAAGAGTTAGTGTTAGGGTTAGGGTAAGGGTTAAGTTTAGGGTTAGAGTTAGGGTAAGGGTAAGGGTAAGGGTTAGGGTTAGCGTTAGGTTTAGGGTTAGGTTTAGAGTTAGGGTTAGCATTAAGTTTAGGGTTAGGGTTAGGGTTAGGGTTAGGGTAAGGGTAAGGGTTAGGGTTAGGGTTAGGATTAGGGTAGGGGTTAGGGTAAGGGTAAGATTTAGGGTTAGGGTTAGGATTAGGGTAAAGGTAAGGGGTTAGGGTTAGGTTTAGATTTAGGGTAAGGGGTTAGGGTTAGTGTTAGTATTAGGTTAAGGGTTAGGGTTAGGGTAAGGGTAACTGTTAGGGTTACTGTTAGGGTTAGGGTTAGGTTAGGGTTAGGGTTAGGGTAATCGTTAGGGTAAGGGTAAGGGTTAGGGTTAGGGTTAAGTTAAGGGTCAGGGTTAGGGTTAGGGTTAGGGTTAGGTTTAGGTTTAGGGTAAGGGTTAGAGTTAGATTTAGGGTAAGGGTTAGAGGTTATGGTTAGGGGTAGGGTTAGCTTTAGGGTTAGAGTTAGGGTAAGGGGTTAGGGTTAGGGTTAGGGTTAGGGTAAGGGTGAGGGGTTAGGGTTTGGTTTAGGGTAGGGGTAAGGGTTAGGGTTAAGATTAGGGTTAGGGTAAGGTTTAGGGTTAGGGTTAGGGTTAGGGTAAGGGTTAGGTTTAGGGTTAGGGTAAGAGTAAGGGTAAGGTTTAGGGTTAGGGATAGGTTTAGGGTAAGGGTAAGGGTTAGGGGTAAGGTTATTGTTAGGGTTAGGTTTAGGCTTAGGGTTACGGTTAGTGTTAGGGTAAGTGTTAGGGTTAGTTTTAGGGTTAGGGTTAGGGTAAGGGTAAGGTTTAGGTTTATGTTTAGGGTTAGGTTTAGCGTTATGGTTAGGGTTAAGGTTAGGGTAAGGATAAGGTTTAGGGTAGGGTTAGGGTTAGAGTTAGGGTTAGGGTTAGGGTAAGGGTAAGGGTTAGGGTTATGGTTAGGGTTGGGGTTAGGTTTAGGGTTAGGTTTAGGGTTAAGGTAAGTGTAAGGGTTAGGTTTAGGATTAGCGTTAGGGTTAAGTTTAAGGTTAGGGTTAGGGGAAGGGGAAGGGTTAGTGTTGGGGATAGGGTTAGGTTTAGTGTTGGGGTTAAGGTTAGGGTTAGGGTTAGGGTTAGGGTTGGGGTTATGGTTATGATCATGGTTAGGGTTAGGGTTAGGGTTAGGTTTATGGTTAGGGTTAAGTTTAGGGTTAGGGTTAGGGTTAAGGTTAGGGTTAGGGTTAGGCTTAGGATAAGGGTTATTGTTAGGGTTAGTGTTAGGGTTATGGTTTTGGTTATGGTTAGGGTTAGGGTTAGGGTTAGGTTTAGGGTTAGGTTTAGTGTTGGGGTTAAAGTTTGGGTTAGGGTTAGGTGTAGGGTAAGGGTAAGGGTTAGGGTAAGGGTTAGGGTTAGGGTTAGGGTTAGGGTAGGAGTTAGGGTAAGTGTAAGTGTTAGGGTTAGGGTTAGGGTAAGGGTAAGGGTTTTGGTTGTGGTTAGGCTTAGGGTTAGTCGTTAGGGTTAGAGTTACGGTAAGGGGTTAGTGTTAGTGTTAGTGTTAAGGGTTAGGGTTAGGGTGAGGGTAAGGGTAAGGGTTAGGGTTAGGGTTAGGGTTAGGGTATGTGTAAGGGTAAGGGTTAGTGTTAGGTTCAGGGTAAGGGTGAGGGTTAGGGTTAAGGTTAGGGTTAGGGTTAGGTTTAGGGTTAGGGTTAGGGTAAGGATAAGGGTTAGGGTTAGGTTTAGGTTTAGGGTTAGGGTAAGGGAAAGGGTAAGGTTAGGTTTAGGGTTACGGTTAGGTTTAGGATTAGGGTTAGGGTTAGGGTTAGGGTAAGGATAAGGGTTAGGGTTAGGTTTATGATAAGGGTGAGTGTTAGGGTTAAGGTTTGGTTTAGGGTTACGGTTAGGGTTAGGGTAAGGTTAAGGGTTAGGGTTAGGCTTATGGTTAGGTTTAGGGTAAGGGTAAGGGTTAGGTGTAGGATTAGGGTTAGGGTTAGGGATAGGGTCAGGTTTAGGGTTAGGGTTAGGGTTAGTGTTAGCGTTAGGGTAGGGTTAGGGTAGGGGTTAGAGTAAGGGTAACTGTTAGTGTTAGTGTTAGATTTAGGATAAGGGTAAGGATTAGGGTTAGGTTTAGTGTTAGGGTTAGAGGTTAGGGTTAAGGTTAGGGTTAGGGAGAGGCTTAGGTTTAGGGTTAGGGTTAGGGTAAGGGTTAGGTTTAGGGTTAGGGTTAGGGTTAGGGTTAGGGTTAGGATTAGGGTAAAGGTAAGGGGTTAGGTTTAGGGGTATATTTTGGGTAAGGGGTTAGGGTTAGTGTTAGGGTTAGGTGAAGGGTTAGGGTTAGGGTTAGGGTAAGGGAAACTGCTAGGGTTAGGGTTAGGGTTAGGGTTAGGTTTAGGGTTAGGGTTATGGTTAGGGTAGGGGTAAGGGTTAGGGTTAGGGTTAAGGTGAGGTTCAGGGTTTGGGTTAGGGTTAGGGTTAGGTTTAGGGTAAGGGTTAGGGTTAGATTTAGGGTAAAGGTTAGAGGTTATGGTTAGGGGTAAGGTTATGTTTAGGGTAAGAATTAGGGTAAGGGGTTAGGGTTAGGGTTAGGGTAAGGGTTAGGGGTTAGGGTTAGGTTTAGGGTAAGGGTTAGGGTTAGGGTTCGGGTTAGGGTAAGGGTAAGTGTTAGGGTTAGGGTTAGTTTTAAGGTTAGGGTAAGTGTTAGGGTAACATTAGGGTTAGGGTTAGGTTTAGGGTTGGGGTTAAGTTTAGGGTTAGGGTTAGGGTAAGGGAAGGGTTAGAGTTAGGGTTAGGGTTAGGGTTAGGTAAGTTTTAGGGTTAGGGTTAGGTTTAGGGTAAGGGTTAGGCTTAGGGTTATGGTTAGGTAAGGGTAAGGGTTAGGGTTAGGGTTAGAGCTAGGTTTAGGGTTAGGGTAAGGGTAAGGGTAAAGGTTAGGTTTAGAGTTAGGGTTAGGGTTAGGGTAAGGGTTAGTGTTAGGGTTAGGGTAAGGGTAAGGTTTAGGGTTAGGGTTAGGGTTAGGGTTAGGGTAAGGGTAAGGGTAAGGGTAAGGGTTTGGGTTATGGTGAGGTTTATGGTGAGGGCGAGTGTTAGGGTTAAGGTTAGGGTTAGGGGTGGGTTTAGGGTTAGGTTTAGGGTTAGATTAAGGGTAAGGGTTAGGGTTAGGTTTAGGTTTAGGTTTAGTTTAAGGGAAAGCGTAAGGGTTAGGTTCAGAGTTACGGTTAGGTTTAGGGTTAGGGTTATGGTTAGGCTTAGGGTAAGGATAAGGGTTAGGGTTAGTGTAAGGGTTAGGGTTAAGGTTAGGGTTAGGTTTAGGGTTAGGGTTAGGGTAAGGGTAAGGTTAGGGTTAGGTTTAGGATTAGGTTTAGGGTAAGGGTAAGGGTTAGGTTTAGGGTTAGGTTTAGGGTTAGGGATAGGGTTAGGGTGAGGGTTTGGGTAAGGATAAGGGATACGGTTGGGGCTATTGTTAAGGTTAGGGTTAGGGTGAGGGTAAGGGTAAGGGTTAGGGTTAGGTTTAGGGTTTGGGTTAGGGTAAGGGTTAGGGTTATTGTTAGTTTAAGGGTAATGGTTATGGTTAGGGTTAGGGTTAGGTTTAGGGTTAGGGTTAGGGTTAGGGTAAGGGTAAGGGTTAGGGTTATGGTTAGGGTTAGGGTTAGGTTTAGGGTTAGGGTTAGGGTTAGGGTAAGTGTTAGGGGTAGGTTTAGGATTAGCGTTAGGGTTAAATTTAGGGTTACGGTTAGGTTTAGGGGAAGGGTAAGGGTTAGGTTTGGGGTTAGGGTTAGGTTTAGGGTTGGGGTTAAGGTTAGTGTTAGAGTTAGGGTTAGGGTTAGGGTTGGGGTTATGGTTATGGTTATGGTTAGGGTTAGGGTTAGGGTTATGGTTAGGGTTAGGGTTATGGTTAGGGTTAAGGTTAGGGTTAGGGTTAAGGTTAAGGTTAGGGTTAGGTTTAGGCTTAGGATAAGGGTTAGGGTTAGGGTTAGTGTTAGGTTTATGGTTATGGTTATGGTTATGGTTTTGGTTAGGGTTAGGGTTATGGTTAGGGTTAGGGTTAGGTTTAGGTTTAGTGTTGGGGTTAAGGTTTGGGTTAGGGTTAGGGTTAGGGTAAGGGTAAGGGTTAGGGTAAGGGTTAGGGTTAGGGTTAGGGTTAGGGTAGGAGTTAGGATAAGTGTAAGTGTTAGGGTTAGGGTTAGGGTTATGGTAAGGGTAAGGGTTTTGGTTATGGTTAGGGTTAGGGTTAGGGGTTAGGGTTAGGTTTAGAGTTACGGTAAGGGGTTAGTGTTAGTGTTAGGGTTTGGTTAAGGATTAGGGTTAGGGTGAGGGTAAGGGTAAGGTTTAGGGTTAGGGTTAGGGTTAGGGTAAGTGTAAGGGTAAGGGTTAGGGTTAGGGTTAGGTTTAGGGAAGGGGTGGGGTTAGGGTTAAGGTTAGGGTTAGGGTTAGGTTTAGGTTTAGGGTTAGGGTTAGGGCAAGGATAAGGGTTAGGGTTAGGTTTAGGTTTAGGGTTAGGGTAAGGGAAAGGGTAAGGTTAGGTTTAGGGTTACGGTTAGGTTTAGGATTAGGTTTAGGGATAGGGTAAGGATAAGGGTTAGGGTTAGGGTTAGGGTTAGGGTAAGGGTTAGGGTTAAGGTTAGGTTTAGGGTTACGGTTAGGCTAAGGGTTAGGGTAAGGTTAAGGGTTAGGGTTAGGCTTAGGGTTAGGTTTAGGGTAAGGGTTAGGTGTAGGGTTAGGGTTAGGGTTAGGGATAGGGTCAGGATTAGGGTTAGGGTTAGGGTTAGGGTTAGGGTTAGGGTTAATGTTAGGGTAAGTGTAAGGGTTTGGGTTAGGGTTAGGGTTAGGGTTAGCGTAAGGGTTAGGGTTAGGGTTAGCGTTTGGGTTAGGGTTAGGTTAGGGGTTAGGGTAAGGGTAAGGGATAGTGTTAGGGTAAGGGTAAGGGTTAGGGTTAGGGTAAGGGTAAAGGGGAGGGTTAGGGTTAGGGTTAGGTTTAGTGTTAGGGTAAGCGTAAGGGTTAGGTTTAAGGTTAGGGTTAGGGTAAGGGTTAGGGTTAGGGTTAGCGTTAGGGTAGGGGTTAGGGTAAGGGTAACTGTTAGTGTTAGTGTTAGATTTAGGATAAGGGTAAGGATTAGGGTTAGGTTTAGTGTTAGGGTTAGAGGTTAGGGTTAAGTTTAGGGTTAGGGAGAGGCTTAGGTTTAGGGTTAGGGTTAGGGTAAGGGTAAGTGTTAGGGTTAGGTTTAGGGTTAGGGTTAGTGTTAGGTTTAGGGTTAGGGTTAGGGTAAGGGCAAGGGTTAGGCTTACGGTTATTGTTAAGTTTAGGGTCAGGGTTAGATTTAGGGTTAAGGTTAGGGTTAGGGTTAGGGTTAGGGTAAGGGTTAGGTTTAGGGTTAGGGTAAGGGTTAGGGTTAGGGTTAGAGTTAGGGTTAGGGTTAGAGTTACGTTGAGGGTTAGTGTTATGGGTTAGGCTTAGGGTTAGGGTTAGGGTAAGGGTTAGGTTTAGGGTTAGGGTAAGGATTAGGGTTATTGTTAGTTTAAGGGTGAGGGTTAGGGTTAGGGTTAGGGTTAGGGTTAGGTTTAGGGTTAGGGTTAGGGATAGGGTAAGGGTAAGGGTTAGGGATATGGTCAGGGTTAGGGTTAGGTTTAGGGTTAGGGTTAGGGTTAGGGTAAGTTTAAGGGTTAGGTTTAGGATTAGCGTTACGGTTAAGTTTAGGGTTAGGGTTAGGGTAAGGGTAAGGGTTAGGGTTAGGGTTAGGGTTAGGTTTTGTGTTGGGTTTAAGGTTAGGGTTATGTTTTGGGTTAGGGTTAGGGTTAAGGTTATGGTTATGGTTATGGTTAGGGTAAGGGTTAGGGTTATTGTTAGGGTTATGTTTAGGGTTAGGGTTAGGGTTAGAGTTAGGGTTATGGTTATGGTTAGGGTTAGGTTTAGGTTTAGGTTTAGTGTTGGGTTTAAGGTTAGGGTTAGGGTTAGTGTAAGGGTAAGGGTTAGGGTTAGGGTAATTGTTAGTGTTAGGGTTAGGGTTAGGGTAGGGGTTAGGATGAGGGTAAGTGTTAGGGTTAGGGTTAGGATTACGGTAAGGGTAAGGGGTTAGGGTTAG